>CAUYLG010039173.1:0-56280 GCA_963573385.1 Cacajao melanocephalus | reverse complement strand
CCCGCTGGTGGGGTTAAACCCGTGGGCCGGGCGGTCAGACGTGTGCCCTTCCGATCTTAACAACCTCTTTTTTTTTTTTTTTTTTTTTTTTTTTTTTTTTTTTTTGAGACCGAGTCTTAGTCGCCCAGGCTGGAGTGCAGTGGTACAATCTCGGCTCACTGCAACCTCTGCCTCCCAGGTTTGAGCAATCCTTCTGCCTCAGCCTCCTTAGTAGCTGAGACTACAGGTGCATGCCACCACGCCCAGCTAATTTTTTGTATTTTTAGTAGAGATGGGGTTTCACCATGTTGACCAGGATGGTCTTGATCTCTTGACCTCGTGATCTGCCTGCCTCAGGCTCCCAAAGTGCTGGGATTACAGGTGTGAGCCACTGTGCCCAGCCAGAAGCCCATTTCTAAGACCTGCTCTGAGAAGCCTTCTCTACTCCGAATTGCCCACAGCAGAGTGAGTTGCCCTTTCCTCTGTTCCCCTGTTGTTCTATCTAAGAATTTAACCTACTGCATTTGAATTTACTGTTTATGATCAATCTGTTCTCCCAAAGGCATGTGCTGCATTTGACTTTGTAATGCCCTGAGCATAATGGACCACCAGAGGGAGTGCAGAGCAGCTTTGAGGATAAAGCCATCTTTACTCCCAAAGATAGGCCTGAACAGGGATTGTTCCTTTATTATTGGGTCAATAGCTCTAAGAGTATCATCGTTTGTGAGTCATTTGGACACAGAAAAGGTATATCCCAAAGGCTCTGAGTTACACACAGTAACGTAAGCTAGCACCTGGTTCTGAAGGCGTTCCAAACCACAGTCTGCAAGGCCACCTTTCTTTCTGTGTCAGCAGACGACACCTCCTACCACACTGCCACATCATTGGGTTCACTCTGTTTCTTACCAGAGAGGGGCTGGCTTGCATTGCGTCATCTATTTGTAGGCTATTTCACCAACAAAAGGCAGCCAAACAGGCCATGAGTTTTTTTGTGCTTTTTCCCCCCCTGTGTTTTTACAGGTAGACACTATAATCAGCTGTCATGATAGCTATAATCAATTAGCTTACGAGCTATTTTTCTCCATCTAGACTAATGGAACAATTTGTTTTTATTTTTTTTCCACCCCTCTCTACTCATTTCCCAATCATTATTGCTGGACCACGTGACTAAGCCCCTACAAAACCTTCAGCTACTCCTCTTTTCTCTAGTGGCCACTTTTAGGGTGTGGCAATAATTCATTAATCTCCGGACAGATTTGCATCTGCATTAATACCTAGGAGTCCTTATTTATTTGAAAAATATTTTTAAGTGGGTTCTCTGCTGTTAAAGTGAAAAGCAAAAATTTCAGTCATCCATATTAGAAGAATTCAGATTTAAATTTAGAATTGCAAAGAATTGCTTTTCCATTTGTATTGTTGGTCCTTTTGTAGGGAGCTAGGGATATGCAAATCATGTTCCCTGTATCTTCAAAGGAAAAATCTAGGACTTTTCCTAGTGTAGTAAGAGGTTCACTGCACTTCCTTGAAAAGACAGGAGCTCCAGTTTACTGAAGAAGTTTAAATAGAGTATAACACTAGTAGAATCAGGAGTGCGGGGGTGGAGAGTACTACAAAATACTTAAGTTCCTTTGAAAGCTGAGATTTCAGTAAATCACAAGACAGGAATGCTTCCATGACAGTAACCCTAAGAGCATGGTTGATAGAGCATTTGTAAGAGCTCGGCAAGCATATCAGTAACATTTTTTGCATGCCTACATAATTCTAGGTCCTAAGCTAAGAACAGAAAGAAAAATAAGATCTAGGCCCTGCCTATGAGGAGCTTAAAGTCTAGTAAAAGCAAGACTTATAAAAAACCAAATACATTAAAGCACTGAAGATGTGAGAAAAATCTGTATGATGGGCCAAAAGGAAAGAAGTAGAATCAAGAAAAAATCTCTTTTCTAAAGCTTTCTATTAATATATTCAAAAGGAAATCATCCCTTGACCTCTCAGTCTTTTGTTTTCTATCAGCAAAATGGGTATAAACTGTGACAGTGACCTAATACTTTTGGGGATACATTCTGAAGATCATTTGGAGAGGACTTAAAACAGTTTGTGTATCCCCAAGCAAGATAAATCCCAGGTCAAAACACAGTGCATCTAAAGCAACAACATTGAACTATCAATTAATTTTCATCACTAGTCTATAAAACCTGCTGAGGGACTCTGAACTTCTTATAGAAATGAAAAACAAGCAACTGGTCTTAATTCCACTGGCTAAGTAGGAAAATCCAGGACCCTGAACTTCTTATAGAAATGAAAAACAAGCAACTGGTCTTAATTCCACTGGCTAGGTAGGAAAATCCAGGGCCTGAGGGTAAGACACCTGGCCAAGAACTCCAGGACTGGCTGCCAGGGCTGCTGCCTGTCTTTCTCTCTTACTGCTTGAAGCTGTAACTTAATGGTTTTAAGTAGGAAATAGATTTTTTGATGTGTGGTTTTCTTCTGCAGAAAATAAAAATAAACCAAAAAGAAAGAAAAAACAAAAACAAAATACTGTGCTTCCCTGACTTTTAGAGATGGGACTGTCATGCAGTTTTAAAATGTACTAAGCAGATCTTTATTGAGCATCTGCTGTGTGATGTGCCAGGCATGGTGCTAGACATTGGAGGACAAGTCAGATATGATCTCCATCCTCACAGAACTTAGAATCCAGTTTAGGGGCAATCGCAATGCAGTATAATCAATGTAATCAATATCATGGGTGTCTTATAGGCTCCTAGGTGAGGAATCCTTAATTCAGCTTAATGAGATGTTTAGAAAAAGCCTCCTGGAAGAAGAACTGTCAAAGCTGAGGTATGAAATATTGAGAAGTCAGCCCTGAGGAGTGGAAAGGAGAAGGAACAGTAAGTAGAAAAGTAGGACGGCAAGAGGGAGCTCTCAGCTTGTCCTAGGAAGTGAAAGTAGTACAAGAGGCAGGAGCTTAGATGAGTACCTCGTTGGGCCTTGATTGTTAGGGTGGGTCGGGATAACGGAAGGATCATCGAACGATCATTATGCCCAGTTGGAGTTTAATTTTTAGTCTGAAGGTAGTAAAGCCAATTAGTGGTTTTAAGCAGGAAAGAGACAAGATCAATTTTGCTGTTAGGAAAAAAATCACATCTCTCTGCCATGAACAAAGGACAGTCATTAAGAAGACAAGGGTGGTGATCATTTGCCTCAAAGGGGGAGATGTCAGATAGAGGCCTTAGCTGGCTGCTTTCTCCCCTCTTCAATGTGAAAAAATTCTAAGATTATACTCATAGTCATTCCCAGGGTTTGAATGCAAGGAATCCTGTTTTAACTACTTGAGAATGGTTGTACTTTCAGATTCTATTGATAAAGATAATAGTAAATGATAGAATGATACATCAAATTAATTATTCACAGTGCAACCTACGTAGATTTAATATCTAGTAGGACATATATGTAGAAGATATTCTTGATTCAGCATATGGAATGTTTGGTAACTGGTGTGTATGAGGATTCTTTGCCAAAACACCAGTGATTCCTGTGAGTTTTTGATCCTCAGACTTGGAAGCAGAGGGAAGGAGTTAAAACTGAAGTTATCAGTAATGAGTTAACTGATCCTCTCAAAGGGCTCCTGTAATGATAGCTATTACTATTGAACTTACTGTATCCAGCAGCTTTAGAACTGCTACTCAATTTTCAGATGAGGAAGCACATGTTAATGTTAGAGAGGTTAAGTAACCTGGTATGGCTTCTCTGACTGACATTCACTTCAATACATCCTGAGATTCAAATGTATCAGTTTTCTTATCTATGAAATGGGTATACTATCTACCACATGGAGTCGGATCATTATTAAAGTAGATAATGCACATTAAAAAGCTGGATAACTCTCATTTGTCTTCCCACCAAGCCTTCTTTTCCTCTTTATCTTTTCTCCCCATTTCCTCTGCATTTGCCTATATTTTGCTCTCTTTTCTTCTTCCTCAGTTGTTTTCCCTTTAGAACTATTTCTTTTCTTTTTGTTAATCTTCACATTATGTCTAAAAGTACATCACCCAAATGTCTAAAAGTACCCCCTCTTCTTTCTCCGAGTTGTATATATACATTTTTTTTTCGAGATAGAGTCTTGCTCTGTCACCCAGGTGGAGTGCAGTGGCAAGATCTCGGCTCACTGCAACCTCCGCCTTCCAGGTTCAAGCGACTCCCCTGCCTCAGCCTCACAAGTAGCTGGGACTACAGGCACACACCACCACACCTGGCTAATTTTTTGTACTTCAGTAGAGACGGAATTTCACCATGTTGACCAGGATGGTCTCGATCTTCTGACCTTGTGATCTCCCTTCTTTGGCCTCCCAAAGGGCTGGGATTACAGGCATGAGCCACCACGCCTGGCCTAATCTTCACATAATATTAAAATGATATTTTAAAGTGCCTTTTAGTTACATTTGTAGTTTTTGTTCTTAAAGTGAACAGCTGTTTCTGTTTTGTTAAGAAGTTGCTTTGGAATCAAGTTGCTTTATGTATGTGACCCTTGGTAGAAAGACATGTCCCACTCACACAACATTGACCCAATAGTATATTTTCGGGTTCATGCTGACAACTTTACTTACTTCACACTTTTGATACTCTAGAGATGAATCATCCGCCTAATTCTCTGCTGAAAAGACATCTGTGTTCCTAGCCAATGCTCTCTTCATCCTTGCACATTCTCAAGTACTCTGGCAAATACTGTATGCCTCAGTCAGAAAACAGTGAAGTCAGGTCTCCTGAAACATAGCCAGCAGTTGACGAAGCAGGTGCAGAATTACAGATGGTGCAATTGCCACAGTGCAGCAGTGTGAAGAGAGTTTTCTAAAGTGCTTTTTGGAATTTATTCATCTCTCATTTTAAAAGCATATTTTCCATTGCATATTAAAATCTACAATAAAAGCTTAATGAACAAAACTGGAATAATTTATCTTCTGTAACTGTATTCCTTATGTCACTCTTTCCCTGAGTTTCCAAGTAGCCCAACTCTCTGGCCTAGCGTCAAGGCCTTCCATGATCTGGTTTTCATCATCATTTCACAATTCCCTCCTGCTGCTCATGGAGGAACATGAACCCTACATTTAAATATTTTCTTTAGCCTTCTCCTGAAAAATACTTTCTCTTGCCATTTCCCAAGTATTTGTGTTTTCGATGTTCTTCTACTCTGGAAATCCCTCTCTTATGAAAACCTCACCCATTCTTCAAATCTCAGTTCAAGTTTTTCCTTTTCTGACTATTCCAAGTTAAAGCAACCTAAATTCCTTTAGTGAGGTAGTGTAACTTAAGGAGAAATTTTTGGAATCTAGAGCTGGGATGCCTGAGTTCAAATTCTTCCCCAGTGATGAGATCTTTTTATCTTCTTCTGACAATTTATCAGTAAGGAGACTGATAAAGGGTTTTAAAAGGATTAAAGGAGAAAAAATATGTGAAAGCATTGTGTAATTAGTATGATAATCTGCCTGGTATATTCATTTATCTTTTCATATGTTAATTCAGCTTGTAATTTAATATTTAGTAAAAAGTACATTGTTTTCTCTTCTTTCTTTTTTTTCTTCAACTTTTAAGTTCAGGGGTACATGTGCAGGATGTGCAGGTTTATTACATCGGTAAAGGTGTGCCATGGTGGTTTGCTGCACAGATCATCCCATCACCTAGGTGTTAAGCCCAGCATCCATTAGCTATTCTTCCTCATGCTCTCCCTCCCCCATTCCCACTGACAGGCCCCAGTGTGTGTCCTTGTATTCTCATAGTTCAGCTCCCACTTATAAGTGAGAATATTCAGTGTTCAGTTTTCTATTCCTGCGTTAGTTTGCTAAGAATGATGTCTTCCAACTCCATCCACGTTCCTGCAGTAGACATAATCTTGATCCTTTTTATGGCTGCATGGTATTCCATGGTGTATATGTACCACATTTTCTTTATCCAGTCTAAAATTGATGGGCATTTAGGTTGATTTCATGTCTTTGCTATTGTGAATAGTGCTTCTGTGAACATGCCCATGCATGTATCTTTATAGTGGAAAGATTTGTATTCCTCTAGGTATATACCCAGTAATGGGATTCCTGGGCCAAATGATATTTCTGGGTCTAGGTCTTTGAGGAATCACCACAGTCTTCCACAATGGGTTGAGCTAATTTACACTCCCACCAACAGTGTAAAGTGGTCATTTTTTTCCACAACCTCACCAAGATCTCTTTTTGTTTTTTTGTTTTTGTTTTGACTGTTTAATAACAGCCGTTCTGACTGGCATGAGTTGGTATCTCATTGTGGTTTTGATTTGCATTTCTCTAATGATTTGATGTTGAGATTAGTAAAAAATAAAATCTTAAAAAAAAGTACGTACATGCTGCACCAAGATCTGAAATGATTCTAGCAAGCTCTCAGGGGAGCTGGTGCTCCTGCTTTTGCCCATGGAGCACGCTTTGATTAGTGAGACTTCTGTAAACTCTAATAAAAAGTCAGGCAATGAAAACACTCACACTCTTAAACTGGAGTCTAGACATGATATTTGCACAGTGGCCTTCGTCTTAGTGTTCATTTATGTTTCTCTGCCTATAACTTTCTCACAACTGTGAAAGCTGGCTAGCTGGGTAGTTATCTTGGTCACACATAGATATTAGTCAGCCTGAGGTGCCAAGTGCAGTTACTTCAGAATAAATATAAAACTCACTAGGAAACTTGCAGGGTTCCCACAGAGTGAACTTGATCTGCACTGAGGTGCCTACCATATGACGACAGTCCAATGACTCACTTGACGTCAAGTCACAGATGGACGTCATCCCATTACCTGAGGAGACCTCCTTTTGCTGCAAATGATTCCACAGAGGCATCCAAGTGAGGGGAGACGCTGGGAAGCTACTTACCTGCCTAACTAACCTTCAGCAGTGTAGTGCCCCTACTCACCAGAGTGGTCATAGCATCGCCACACTCTATCCCACGTGATTGTTCGTTAAACGGCTTATCAGTGACATTTTGGCCTTTGCTGAGTTGTCATCCTCTTTATCTAGTTCTCTATGTGTGCACAAGGCAAGAAGGAATGTGTATCTCATTTTGAATTGCATTCTTTGAATGCACAGTTCAATTAGGGAGTAGGTGACTGCTGAGGCTATGGTTTTATATAATCAGGCTCTGGTTATGTGGAACCTTAGGTGTGTCACCTAACCTAGGTATCAGGCTTTACATTTGTCAGAGGGGCTGTGAGAATAAATGAGATCGTCCATGTTAAGAGTTTAACACAGCCCTTGTATACAGTTAGTGCTCCATGAAAATTGGTTATATTTATTTGTGTTACAAATGATTGTTATTAGCATATTTATATTACTATTACACTTTATAATATTACATTTACCTTTTTTATTCTGGAGTATATTTATGTGAACGCATCACACCTTCCCTCAGCTTCTTGTGAGTAGTAGAAAAATACATAGGGTTTGGAGCCAAAAATTAATTTCAATTGTATTTAAAAGACTAAACCCTAAATGACTCTCATGTCCTACTAACTACATGAATATCCTTGTACCAGTTTCAAGTTGCCATCCACATCTGCAAATAGAAACATGCTGTATGAACTATATATTGTTGTTAGTCTCTGGTTATCCTTATCTGTCTTTCTAATACCCCTGCTCTGTGTTCCTAAGAATCACCCATCTTAGCACGCACTATCTTATACTGAAATCATCTCCTTCTTGTGTCTTCTACTTGAGTGGATGAAAAGCATCTGGCCAGCCACGGTGGCTCACGCCTATAATGCCAGTACTTTGGGAGGCCGAGGCAGGTGAATCACTTGAGGTCAGAAATTCGAGACCAACCTAGCTAACATAGTGAAACCCTGTCTCTACTGAAAAACACAAAAATTAGCCAGGCATGGTGGCAGGTGCCTGTAGTCCCAGCTACTTGAGAGGCTGAGGCAGGAGAATTGCTTGAATCCAGGAGACCGAGGTTGCAATGAGCGGAGATTGTGCCACTGCACCCCACCCTGGGCAACAGAGTAGCACTCAGTCTCAAAAGAAAAAAAAAGAAAAAAGAGTACCTTATGGCCTGGGCTGGGCTTCATCTCATCCACATTTCACATGTGTTAAATGAAATAGTTCAGGACAACATACCTACCTCATATTCCTTTCTCCTTTGTTTTCATATGCTCCCAGGAGCCCCATTTGCTTTTTCTGAAATCTTTCACAAAATGCTTACCCACAACATGAAACAGATCTATCCAGTGGGGTTTGGACACCAAGAGGATAAAGCTAGAAAAGATTGGGAAAAGAAGGCCTAACCTGATTTTTAGAGGCTGTATCCGCCGTTTCAATGATTGCCTACTTATACTTAGAATCTTCTTTCTCCTACCTTCTTTTGCTAAGTAACCAGGGTGGTCAAGTGCCATTGTTACTTTCCCGATGACTTGGGGGAGATCACTTCCAGATACACCACGTTGTGCTTCTGAAGACCTGTATCAACAGTTAATTTGGAGAGTTAAGGTTCACCTTCTGAAACAGAAGCCAAGGCAGTTATGTAACCTGAAGTTCTTTGTTGAAAACAAAACCTGCAGATGCTCAGGAAGCTAAATTAAACTTCTGACTTGCCACTCAGCCACTAAGCATCACAGGCAGCCTAGAGAATATGGTGATAAATGTTATGATTGTAGTGAAACTCTGTGTTTACCTTCCAGCCAGATTTTAAAAGTTTGCCCAGATTAGTTGGCCAGAAAGCAAACTGAAGTGGCGCTGAACTTTACAATGTGGTTTCTTGCTTAATGAGCAATCTTGTTGAAAAAAATGAAGTTATGTATATCAGAGAGTGTGTAAAACTTGGTCCTAGGCACTCTGATATGACTTTTTTTCCCTCTCAAAAAGATTCTTTCTTGATGAATTTCATGATTAAGAAGGGAGTCTGAATGAATATTATTAGCAGCTACCCCAGAACTCACACTTGTCTCTTACCTTTAAGAGGGGAAGAGAACAAGCAGCCATTGAGTATATACCATAGACAGGACACTCTGCTTTGTTCCTCTAATAAATCATCAAGTAAAGTCAGGGAAACGGGCACTAGCAGTTTCATACTAGAGATTATGAAACATAGATGTAGACAGCAAATAATTTGTCCAAGATTACTCAATTGTGAATAAGTGGCAGAGCTGGAATGCAAACCAAGTCTTTCTGTCATGATCCAAAGAGAATACCCACTGTGTCCACACAGCCTTGGGCATTGATCTTCTATCTCCCAGTTTCTACCTTAGTATCTGGGTTCCATATCCCATTAAATAATGATTCCAAAATAGATCCTTCAGTCTGCAGAATCTAAATGTAAATTGCAATGAAATAGTATTAACTAATCAGATACTTTAAGGAAAATACAGTACTTTAGCGCTGTAATAAAGAAAAAATGGTAGCATATTGAAATTTTTGACCATAAAACATAAGTGATGTGAAATTGGGGAGATACACAAATCCAAGCATTGAAAGACATTTGTAATCATATTGTCTTGTGAATGATTCTCAAATTTCTGGCCTTCCATAGGTTATATAGCTGTTTCTCCTCTTTGTTTGCATTCAGAACTTGGGCTACTAATACGTTCTCCCTGTCAGGTGTTAGATAGCAACCTATATTATATTTTTCTATTTTCAACATTTGTGCTGGTCGTTTTTGCCAGAAACAAATATGGCTCATTGTTTTTTATTTAACATTCAGCAAATATTTATTGAAAGTCACTGTGTGCAGGTGTCTGTCTCCTAGGTACTTTGTGTTCAGAGATTTTCCCATATGTGCCCCTGTGAACATTCTAAAGGTTTCGGATCTAGTTTAGGAACCTCAAATATAACTTAAACACTCACAGAATAGAATTTCCAATAATTATCATAATATCTAATATTTATTATATTATGTGCCAAGTATTAATGATAAGAGCTTTTACATAAATTTCATGTAATCTTGACAATGTTATAATGGAATATGCTTAGTATCATGCTTTTTTCCACATGAGAAAGCTCTGGATTTAAAAGATTATTACATAGTTTGCTCAAGATCATATAACTAAAGTATCAAAGATGGGACTCTAACTCAGGCCCATATGACAGAAACTTCATATTTTTAACCATATGGATTCTGCCTTCTGGAAAAATTTATTCTGTTAAGGCAAGCAAACATTGAACTATGTTTTGGGTGCTGGGATGTAAACATGATTAAGGCAGGGTTCCTGCTCTCAAGAACCATGAGTTCAGTAGGGGGAACAGACACTCAACCAATCTCAAAAGCATTGTACACTCGTTTGTTTGTGCTTTTGTTGTTTTGCTGTTGCTGAGACCAAGTCTCACTCCATTGCTCAGGCTAGAGTGCAGTGGCATGATCTTGGCTCACTGCAACCTCCAACTCCCGGGTTCAAAGGATTCCCATGCCTCAGCCTCCTGAGTAGCTGGGACTACAGGTGTGGGCCACCATGCCCGGCTAATTTTTTGTATTTTTAGTAGAGACAGGTTTTCACCATATTGGCCAGGGTGGTCTTAAACTCTTGACCTTAGGTGGTCTGCCCCCCTCGGCCTCCCTAAATGCTGGGATTACAGGTGCGAGCCACCGTGCCGAGCCAAACATTGTGCCCTTGTTATATGTCAGGCCTTGCACAGTACTGGATATAATTCAGGAATAAGGCACAATCTCTATCGTCAGGGAACTCTGGTCAGAGACAGAAACAGGAACTTCTAAGGGCAACTGATTTCTACTTCTGTTTTCCTACATAGGAGAAGTTTGGACGCTTACAGGCAATGGGGGAGTCGGTGTTGTTCTAGCGCTCTGCTGCCAGTCCTTCAGCCTCATCTTTTGTTCTCCATTTATTGATGACCTCAAGCAGACCACTTAGATCTAGAAAGCTATTTTCTCATATTTGAAGTTCAGGTGAAGGTATGACCTTCCTGGAGTTGATTTTGAGAATAAAGTGATAAAATGTATGGAAATGTCTATGCTTGCTTGATGATAAATGCTAATTACCTTTGCTGTTATCATGACCTCATACGGGGTAGAAAAATCTTAAAGGTGTTATCATCTCTTGCACTCAGTCTCGCATCTTTTCTGCCAAACTAACTCAAGGCATTGCTGTAGCAACCAGCTTCATACAGGTGTAACTGACACCACCTTGCCTCAGCTGCCACACCTTTCTCTGCTTTCTACCCAAGAGTCCACTCACCACTCTGGCATGCACGAAACTGGAAGTGCAAGGGAGTTGGCACTGCGTGTGGCAACTCTTGACAATGGGAGAGAAAGGAAACTGGCGGGTAGAGGCTCTCCTCCATTCCTGGGATAGATAGTTCTGAATTGCACTGTGTATGCCCCTCAGAAGGTCCTGGTGGGAGTAAGTTCTGGTTGCTCACAATGATACATCCTTGTATTGCCTTTCTTGTCTTCCTTGTTCACTCTCCGTGGTTCCTCATCCCTCTTCTCAGGATCACTGCTCAAAATGAACTATCACATGTAACCCTCTGAATATACTACTGCAAACCTTGGATTCAGGCTCTGTTTTCCTGGGGGTAATGGAAGTGGAGTTGGAGGGGATGAGAATTGTAGGGGTTGGGGGATATTACATATTTGGATTCCCCCTATAATATAACATCTTTGCCAAGTGGTCATTCAGCTACTGCCTTAACATGCCCTATGAAAGGAATTTGCTGTCTCTAGTACCATGTGCAGGCGCACTTCTATATCCCTGGCACCTAGAATAATACCTGTCATAGAATAGGAGCTTAGTAAACATTGTCAGATAAATTTTGTTGGTTTTAAAATCTGTAATTGTTACGTTGAAACTTTTGTTGGTGTGCACAGTGACTGTAAATCTACTGTCTTTTGCCTTCCAAGCATTAGATCTACTTTTCCAAGAGCCATACGAAATAAGCCTTCATGTGCTTTTGAATCGATGTGGTTTTTTCACAGAAAGAATTCATTGCTAGGGAATCTGTAAATCTTTTATGGCATACTTTAAAAAAGGAATTGAATAAAAACTGTAAATGTTTCTACTTTGATTGATGTCAAGATTATTTTCTTGGATTTACGTTGTGCTTTTTAAATGTTAGCAACGTGGAAAGTAAAGTCGATTTGAATTTAGAGGGTCAGAAGTTTATTTATTAAGAACTGCTTGCTGTTTTATTATCACAATAGCAGATCTTCAAAATGATAGTTTTGAGTCATCAGTTTAAAAACTTGTATCTAGTATATTATTCTGGAGGTGAGGCAAGTATATAGTAATTATATTTTTAAAAGTAAAGTAATCCACAAAAGTAATCAATTTAACTCTCTCCATTTGAAGTCTTAATCTTCAGCTATATTGAAAATTCAAATATTTAGAGAGATACCTCTTTTCTCTGAGGATTCCAGAGAATAAAAGTTTACTTGATAATAACATACAAGTTGATTTTTAAGGAATCACGTCTTAATTCCAAAATAATATTTTTAAATTAAAGATTTAGCCTGGAGGAAAGGAGTTTAGGACTCCTTTAATAAGTGAAAATATGCGGAGGAAACAGCTGTAGCTAATTCCTGTCTGCATCCACAAAGTACAAAGGGCAAGTACATAGGTATATGATATTCCTGTTCATGTTTAGGGTTTATTTTTTAATTAAATTAATTAATTCATTTATTTAGTTTTATAATTTCAACTTTTGTTTTAGATTCAAGAGGTACATTTGTGCAAGTCTGTTACATGGGTGTATTGCATGATGCTGAGATTTGGGATACAAATGATCCTGTCACCCAGGTAGTAAGCGTAATACCCAGAAGTTTAATCTGTATAACTTAATATTTCAGTGACTTTCAGGTTAAGTTCAGTTTTTTTTCCTGCTGAATTATACCTTTTTTATTTTTTATTTTATTATTATTATTATTATTTTGAGATGGAGTATTGTTCTGTCACCCAGGCTGGAGTGCAGTGGTGTGATCTCGGCTCACTGCAACCTCAGCCTCCCGGGTTTAGGTGATTCTCCTGCCTCAGCCTCCCAAGTAGCTGGAATTACAGGCCTGTGCCACCACGCCCTGCTAATTTTTTATTTTTAATATTTTTTAGTAGAGACGGTTTTGCCATATTGGCCAGGCTGGTTTTGAACTCCTGACCTCAGGTAATCTGTCCGCCTCTGCCTCCCAAAGTACTAAGATTACAGGCATGAGCTACCACGCCTGGCCGAATTATATCTTTAAAAAAAATTATTTTTTCATTTACAATGGTACTAAGTGTTTATTGTTACTGCAAAATATAGGAGCATGTTTTTAAAAAATAGAAGAAACAAGCAATAGTTTTTACTGTCCAGAGGCAACCACTGGTTTCTCTTTATGTCTCATTTTAGTAAGGATTACATTATATGTACAACTTCCTACCCTGGTTCATTTTAATTACATTGTAGCATAAGCATTTAACAATGTCATCTAAAATATATTACAAACATTTTTCATGCAGACAAAATTTTCTGTTTTCAGATGCATTTTTTTTTTCTTCTTCTTATTTTTGAGACAGAGTTTTGCTCTTGTTGCCCAGGCTGGAGTGCAATGGCACGGTCTCAGCTCACTGCAACCTCTGCCTCCTGGGTTCAAGCTATTCTCCTGCCTCAGCCTTCCAAGTAGCTGGGATTACAGGCATCTGCCACCACACTCAGCTAATTTTTTGCATTTTTAGTAGAGATGGGGTTTCACCATATTGGTTACACTAGTCTCAAACTCCCATTGTCAGGTGATCCGACTGCCTCGGCCTCCCAAAGTGCTGGGATTACAGGCGTGAGCCACCGTGCCCAACCAGATGCATTTTTTTTTATACTTCCACAGCCTGCCAAGTTTTTACTTAGAAAGTTAAAAATCTTAAAAGGATATTTTATTGGGATTCTCTTAAATTATAAAAAATAAATAAGACAATAAAAAAATACGTATTGATTTTGTTGTAGGTCCTTGCCATTTATTTTCCACACCTTAGAAAATTGTAAGTGTATTGTATACGGTAGTCGATACCTCCTTTTTCATTTAACAGTGTTTTGTGGGCACCTCCTTTATGTGCATACTTTTTCTTTTTGTAAAAGTAAATTTTAAAAGAGATGTAAGATTCCATTATATGGATTGACACTATTGACTTAGCCATTTGCCATTATGAAACTTTTAGGCTGTTTCTGATTTTTCACTACTGTAAATAACACCGTCATGATGAGTATTAGGTTAGTTTGTTACGGGTTATTTATGTGACCTTTCAGAACTCTCATCTAAAAACCAAAGCTTTTCAAGATAATAGGCATGGAAAAGAATTATTTGAAATGTAAAGAAAAATTTTGTTTTTGTTGAAATTTTTATGTGCACTATTAATGCTTGGCATTAAACATTACAATTCAAGTACCTAGGTTAATAAAGTCCCGTTTTGCTTTCTTGTCACTGTTTTTCATCAGTGGGTTTAGAGGATCCAGATTATAGAATTTGTGTGATATGTTAAGAGAGACTCCCTTTATATTCCGTTGTAAGTAACCTTTATTATAAACATGTTTTTAAGCTACGGGGGTGAGCTACAGAGGGAATGAACTTTTACCAGTTAAAGATGCTGGGTTAAAAGGCAAGATCGTGTGCCTTTCCTGGGTCTATGTGAGAGTTCAATCTTGTCTGTGAAATGCTGGAACAGCACAGATGTAACATAGAGGATAATGTATTTTCCCCACTGGGAACTGGATTGATGCATCATTATATTATCATTTACGGCGCTTTTCAGAAGAACTGCAATTCCTTACCAACAGAGTATATTTGCTTTCTTCCTGTCACCTCCTTTACTAATAAAATTTGTATGGACTACAAAAAAATGACTGTATTTAGCAAGTTTCACTATTAGCATCTCTTTCTACTCCAGCACTAGAGACCGTAAGTAACTTGCAACTTTTAAAAGAAAGTGCTTTGGTTAGCCTTTGTTTGTCCACGAAGCTCAGGCTAGCTAGGAATAATTTTCATGAGCACCCAAGAGAGAGAGATCAGTGTCTTCAACCTCGGTTTCAATCAGCACATAGGAATTAGAGCTTTCTCTGGGCCTAGCCCTAGTCAGAACGTGGCACAGTTTAGCAGGGGAAGGTGCCCTAGCTTCCTCTGCCTCCAAACAAACCTGGCTTTCTTCTGCCTTGACAGACTCAGATTTCTTTCTCCCAAGGCTGTCATGTAAATCATCTACTTTACCTTCATGGACGATAATGACAGCTACCATTTGTAGATCTGTGTCAGTCTTGATATTAGATACTTAGCATTTATTATTCCATTTGCTCCTCTCAACACCCCATGAGATAAGTCACATTCTATCTTTTTGTAGATGAAGAAATTGAGATTCACAAAGGTAAAATATTGTCCGAGTTCACACCGTTGTTAAATAGCAGAAGACATTTGAAACTGTAGGTGTCTATATCCTAGTGATTTCACCACACCCCATTAAAAAAAACATTTTTTAAACCAGTACTGACACTGTTAATCCTTGTGTACAGAAGTGAACTACCTGTTTAAGAGAAGATACATAAGCAAAAAAAAAAAAAAAAAAAAAGTGGGGAATTAAGGGGAATTTGCTGAGATATCCTGGTCTCCAGCCAACACTTGAGTTTGCAAAGGGGGTAAATCCCTGGCAAGATCAGGCAAGATACTCTTTCAGCAGATATCTTATATGGCTGACAAAGAAAGTACATTATCTTTCTGTTATAATAACGTGGAGTGGCCTCTGAATGTTTCCCTGGCGGGGCAATGCTGACTATCTCTCAACTTCTAATTAAATAAGTTGATTTGTCAAACACCAAATTATAGAAACCTCCTTGTATAATCAGCCCTATGTGATGTGACCGTGACCCCTAGGCTTCTCCAGCCTTACCTATCAAGCTGGCTCACTTGTTCTCTGGGACTCAGCCACACTAAACTTCTTTCCCCTCCCTACCACGACTGGTTATCCCAGTGTCTGTGCCCTTCCTGTTGTTTTGTCCTGAATGCCTTGAATATATGCATATTTCAAGCCCTTCGTTAAGTATCATCTCTATGATACCCCTTCCACATCAACCACTTCCTTTTTATATCCCAGTATAAGTGGCGTTGACTTCTTTCATATCGTCACTAATTCCATATAGCCTTCTTTGTTCATCTTCCCTTACTGGGCTGAGAGCTTTCTGTGTACAAGGACTATGTCTTAGTCTTCACTTTTTTTTTTTTTTTTTTTTGCCTAACTCAAAGATTAACTTACAGTAGCTCCTAAATGATGGTTTAATGGATGGATGAATGAATGAAAAGATAGGTGTTAATCCTCAGGGCTAATATTTACTTATACCTACTATACTCTAGGCACTGTTCTAAGTAAGATATATTTAAGTTCTTAAATACATAACTCTTTGGATCCTCATAACATCCCTATAAGGTAGGCATTATATTTATCCTAATTTTATCGATGGATTGTTGAAGTTCAGCAAAGTTAAGTAACTTGCCAAAGTTGCTCAACTAATAAGTGACAGAGTTTGTGTTCAGATCTCTCTACTTTCAGAGCTGGAATTTCTAACCACCACAACTAACAGTATGGCACCTACCCAAAGTGTGCCTCATCACCATCTCCCGGACTCCTGCCTGCTTGCTCCTCTTATAGAACCTGCTTACAGAAGCATGGAACAAAGACAAGATATCCCGTTGTGTGCTATTTCCCCAACAAGTACCCAAAATGGTGCTTTTCTGTGTTACAAATGCTGTGTTTTAATTCAAAAGGAACTGGAAGAATTAGAGTCTCTATTTTGTCAGCCACTTAGCACAACCCTAAGTAAAGCAGTCACTACTAGAGCAGTTGTTCGGATTACAGTATCTGAACACTTACGATTCATTGTAATTTCCTACCTTTTGTGTCTGATTATTCAATTTTCCTTTTCAGTGCAGATGGAGCAAAAAAAATGTAGATCACTAATTTTGTGACTATATAAAGGGTTTTATTCAGAGCCAGTTTTTGTTTTATTATTGTCATTCCATTTTGGCATTTCCAATTAATCCCCTAAGATGTATTCTTTAAGGACATTGAAGAAATTTTTTAGGAAAACGGTGAAAGCAAATGACATTTCATTGGCATCTGTTCATCTTTTCTCATTTAGTTCTAACACATTCTCATTTTTAAATCATTTCTAACTCTCAGAGTCATGGATCAATCTGGTGTGTATTGGATTTTCATTCTCTACTTTTTTGTAATCTTTCATCCACTGTTTTCAGGTTCCTGAGTAAAAGCTCCATCTTTGTTTCTAAGTGGGGGTTTTCTCTCAAATCTCTGGGAACAGGGCTGGATGACTTAGGAAGATACCAGAAGGTCATCACAGCCTCTTTGCTCCTTAAGTCTCAATGGAAGCCCCAGCAGCCAGCCTCCTACAACTTGTCTCCACCTCTCTTTGGCCCTTGAGCAGAAAGTAGAAGGCCAAGGAAGGGCTCATTCCCACTCTTTCTCAAAAACAGAGGACAATCTTCACTGATGTGTGTTAATCTTACTGTGTGTCAAGCCCCATGGTAAGCTCTTTCAATGCATTATTTTATTTACTCCTCAAAACAATCTTATGAGGTATGTATCAATTGCTATCCTAATTTTATCATTTAAATTACTTTAAATATTTAATTTTTATAAGATATTTATTGAAAAGTTTTGTTCCTCTCTTGCCCTCATCGTCCATCTCACAAAGCTAATCACTATTTTTAGGTTTTTGTGTATCTTTCTGGAATCTCCTTGGCAAATGCAGCAGAGTGTGTGTGTGTGTGTGTGTGTGTGTGTTCACACATGTGTAGTGGGCTAGATAAGATTAGATAGACAGAGACAGACAGACAGATAGGCAGATAAATTTTTAGCCCCATTCTTACATACCAAAGGAGCATTCTATAAACTCTATTCTATATCATCATTATTTTTTGCTTAATGATGTGTCTTGGAGGTCCTTATGTATCAGTACAGAGAAACCTTTTCCATTCTTCCTTGTAAGTGCAGAGTAGGCCAATGTAAATTGTGCCATAGTTTTATTATCTCAATTTTAAAGGTTAAACCAGTTTCAAGAGTTAAATAACTTTAACTTGGAGCAGAGCAGGTTGATGTGCTTTGTTTTCTTCTTCTTCTTTTTTTTTTTTTTTTTTTGAGATAGAGTTTTGTTCTTGTTTCCCAGGCTGGAGTGCAATGGCATGATCTCATTTCACCATAACCACCACCTTCCGGGTTCAAATGATTCTTCTGCCTCAGCCTCCTGAATAGCTGGGATTACAGGCATGTGCCACCACACCTGGGTAATTTTGTATTTTTAGTAGAAATGGGATTTCTCCATGTTGGTCAGGCTGGTCTCGAACTCCCCACCTCAGGTAATCTGCCCACCTCGGCCTCCCAAAGTTCTGGGATTACAGTCATGAGCCACTGCACCTGGCTTGTTTTCTTGTTTACATCTTTTTAACCCATTTGATGTATTTGGGACTTCTATCCTTATGCTCCTGTTCAGGCCCTTTAGATGTCTTCTCTAGACAGACATTTAGAAGCAGTTATCTGTGATAAGCTTTGGAAACTTAACAGCATGACCACAGGTCCCAAAGTTTCTGATGTTTGCTTATATTCAGAATTATTTTTTTCCTGCCCCTGCTGGACCTCTACCTGCAGCCCACTTCTCACATGTCAAACCACAGCTCTCTGTCTAATGCAGCAGAAGCCACTGATATTTTTGGCTATCATTTAGCAGCCCTCTGCCTCTCTAATCACTTGATCCCAACTGGCTGGTTCTGAATTGGCTGCAGACCCTGACTTTACAACCACACTTCTGGAAGGTAATATAGGATGTGGAAGAGATAACACAGGATGAGAAAGAGATAATTTAGGATAGGCTTTCAGAGCTTGGCACATGGCAAAAACTCAGTAAAGATATTATTATCATCTCAGGAAATTCTTTCAAAATCATGTAAACTACAGTACAATTATTATCCCTGTTTTTCAGATGTGTATACTGAGGATCGGAAAGTTTTTGTTTTTGTTTTGCCAGAGCTTACAGTCATTAAGTGACAGAGACGATATTTACATTGAGGTCCTTCCAGGCTAGATTTCACTATATCATTAAATAGAATTCAGAAGAAACTCATGTTACCAAATATCACATGGAAGTACATATTTAGTAAGACACTGTACATACAGTTCAGGCTCACTCACAAAATAATTTTACTATGAGAAAAGTTTCATGATTGGCATAAGATGCTGCTATGTTCTTCTGCAAATTACAATTATGTGAAAATGAAACACCCACTACCATTTCTACAAACCCATCGTCTATATATTTCATTTCAGTCTCAGAAATGTTTGAAACAGCGTTTTTAGTCAATTTTGAAAAGAACATTTCCCTTTCAGCAAACATAATTATGATAGTAATAGTCACCATACTTGTTATATGCCAGGCACTATACTAAGCCTTTTATCTCTATTATCTCATGTATACCCCATCACAACCCTGTGACATTAGGCATTATAGTCTTTATTTACAGATGGCATTAATGCTTAAGTGAGACTCAATGACTTATCCAAGGTAGCAGCAGCTAGTGAATGGCAAAGACTGGATGAAAATCAAGCTAGTCTGTAATCAAAAACTCCTGTGTGAGATCACTGGGTTTTATCAAGTTGGCCTACAGCAAGGTTCAGAGCCCATGAGCCAAATCTATTGCAAGTCATTTAGAATCACTTCTTACTGGCCAAAGATTTTAAAGTAATTGTCATAATTCTTACCAGCTGGTATCTCAATATCCTGGGCCTCTCTGTTCTTGAAAAAAACATCACAATATTGTACATGTCTTTTAAAATCCCACCTGCATTGTTAGCACCTTTAATTTTTTTAAAGCTTTTTACATATCTCATATGCCAAGTCAGCAACTTTTCTTTGCCAGGCTGCTAGTAGAATCCCCCTGCCATGCCGCGAAGACATTTTTTTTCTTTCTAAGCAACACCATCCCCAACTTTGGTCTTTCTTGATTAGATGTTTAGAAACAGATCAGATTGTTATATGTAAGGGGTTTGGAGGTTAATTTCTCTTAGGAGAGTTCCAGAAACCGAACTTACTCTGGATTAAAGAACCAAGTGTGGTCAACCAAATGCCCCTTAATACAAATTAGGTACCATCTGCTTCCCAAGACTTTGGAAATAGAGACATGCTGCTTAGAAACCTTGTTTGAATTAGTATTACAACAAACCAGTGGCCTGTGGTTTGATTAATTACTCATGACTTCTTACATAGAAGTATTTTTTCCTAAGTGTATTCTTTGGATAATTAGATGTCATATACTTGTTATTTTAGAGTCAACCTCATTTTTTTTCTTTAAGAAGCAAATTTAATATTGTTCACTTCAGTTGATCATTTATTGAGCACCTACTATATGCTAAGCTCTGTTCAAGGTGCTTTGAATTGTAGAGTAGAAAAAGTAGAACTAAACTTCTACTTTCTCCTCCCCACAATCCAAAATGTTATAAATGCTGACTGATTTCTTTGAGGGCAAAGAGCATGTCTTGTTGTTCTTACACTGAACATCTAGTATAGGACCTCACCCGTAGGAAAATCTTTGTTTAGAGTAAAGCGAATGACCTCTTATTTCCTCTGCTTTCGTGAAGGTGACTCTTAGCAGCCTTGAACTGTAGAAAGGGAAATTACATTTCTGTTTACTGTTGCAAAAATTAAAAATGGATTTTCAATTTGGTGCGTCTTCTCTTTTGTCTTGGACTCCCATAGTGCTTTGCAACTGTCCGGTAGCAATATCATTTTTCTTCCATTTGTGACTACGAAGTCCTGCATGTCAGGGGCCATGTCCTATTTCTTTGTTTCTTTTACTATGACAGACACAATACTCTGCACATAGGCACTTACTCAATCTTTGTTGAATCGAATTAACCCTAGGCTGCCTTATTTCCTTCTCAGAAGGTAGAGAGCACATCTTATTTCTCTTTCCATGATATCTATAGTACATTATGATGTACATTTTGTACTTAATGTATGATCTGTAAATGCTTATGGACTTCAAATCTCCTCATTCCCTTGACTGGATTTTTTTGTACTACCATTTTGCGTTTTCATAGCAAGATCCCCAAAACTGTGACTCAAGGAATGAGTGCCTTCACTGACTGATTGACTGGCTGGCTGGCTTACCTAGGGAGTAAATCATAATAACCAAGTACATGTATAAAATGAGTTCTCATATACCCACAAAATGTCCCCGTCTCGCCTGTCACACTGGGAAACAGGGTTCGGAAAAGGAAGAGCTTGTCTAAGGTCACGTAAAGAGATTGTGCCAGAGCTAGGACTAGAATCCGGATTTCATTACCTCCAGCTCAGATTTCCTCCTTTCTAATGTTAGTTCTCCCTTCTTTTATTTACATTCGCACTGCTGCTATCTAAGATCAGGCCCTGTCCCTCCTACCTGGACTGCTGCCATTGCCTCCTAACTGTTCTCTATGCTCCCATCCTCAACACCTCCAGTCCATCCTCCACATGGTTGCCAAGGTAATCTCCTAAAGTGCAAATCAGATCATGTTCACTCTATGGTTTGAAGTCTTACAGAGGCTCCCATGGCCTATGGGATGGAGTCCCCTGACCCACATGACGGAGAATGATCTCCCCGCTGACTCCCAGGCCTACTTCATTTCTCTCCTCAGAGTCTGTTTTCTACTGGGTTCAAATGTCTACAGTGACTGTAACCTTCAGGTTGTTTCACGCCACTGTGGAGCCTGTCCCCATTCCTCCTGTGCCCTCTGCCCAGACCACCATCATCTCAACCTCTTCTCCTGGGTTAACAGCTTCTTGGGTCTTTTAGGTGGACAGATAGAAGACTCTCTTTTTTTTTTGAGATGGAGCCTCACTCTGTTGCCCAGGCTGGAACGCAATGGCGCAGTCTCAGCTCGCTGCTGCAACTCCCACCTCCCAGGTTCAAGTGAGTTGCCTGCCTCAGCCTCCCAAGTAGCTGGAATGACAGGTGACTGCCACCGTGCCCAGCTAATTTTTGTATTTTTAGTAGAGACAGGGTTTTACCATCTTTGTCAGACTGGTCTCAAACTCCTGCCTACCTCAGGTGATCCACCCGCCTCGGCCTCCCAAAGTGCTGGGATTAGAGCAGTGAGCCACCACACACAGCCGGGACTCTTTTACTGAACCACAATCTCTATCCTTTTCCCCTCCCCCCACATACTTTCTCCCTCATTAGAAATGATCTCTAAACACCTCATGTATTTTTTTCTATCTTAATAGCAGTAATGCGTCTTTCACTTTCAATTAGTTTGTGAATCCTACGAGGCTGTGAACGTCTTAAGGGCAGGGACTGGGCTATTCATGTTTATATTCCCAGAACCTGGCACTAGGGCAGGCATTTAATAGATGCTCCATTATACTGCTTCTGGCTCTCTGGAATAAATATAGCTTCCATAACCCTTCACAGTGAATTAACTCAACTTGTGGTTTTCTTTAAATTAAGCCTCACATGGAATGATAGTTGAATTATGTAAGACTTAAAAGAAAGAGAATGTATTTAAAGAAAACTAGCACTTGAAAATGCCTTACTTTTATAGGCGGTGAACAAATATTTCACAGCAACCATGGGATGATGTATCAGTATAGTGGTAATGCAAAGTAGACAGGGGGCTACTGAATATGTCTCTGAAGCTCTTTGCCACTGCCTCCCCACTGGTTCTCTCTTTAGCCCCCAGTTTACTGAAAAGTCAGTGTGGTTACCTGTTTGGTGAAGAGAACTTGTGTCATATTCCCATCTTTCATCATGGAGTAGATTTTCAGCTACATTTCCAAGTCAGTTGTTAAACCCATTCCTGCCTGATGTGCCAGTTGCTGGAGTGCTCATTTGTTTATATATTTTTATGACGCAAATCCCTCGGGTTCAGAAATCGCTTCAAAATGCTACTGCTCCATCTGGTTTAAATAGAGCATACTAAGAAGAAATGAGAGAAACAATGGGACCGTGAGGTTGAAGGAAAAAAGGAACAGTCTGGAAAACCGGAAGAATTGAGATTCTTTTTTCTTTCTTTATGACTTTTTGCTGGGGGAGGGACGCTATTTTCAGCAAGAAGACATGCTTTCTATGTGGAAGTTCACATTTCTATCTGCAATGATCTGATATTCAAAATCTGTGAGGTATGAGTCCGTGAATGACTATGAATCATGTTCAGACAGGCTAGTCTCCAGGGCCTGGGACAATGGCCTTTGTTCTTCCCTTTTCTTATCTGTTTCATTGTTCTCTTGGGCACTTAATATGCTGAACACAGGCAGCCTTGCAGGATGTTCTTTCTATGCAAGGTAGGCATTTTGGCTTTAGACATTCTAGATTCTCCAGCAGAAGAGCCATTTACCTTGCTAATCCTTTTCATTTGTTTGAAGTCCTTGAAGGGCATGGTGGTGAGAGATGTAGTCTTTTGGCATCCCTCAATTTCTAGTTAGCATCCCAGCTCTGTTATTTACTACCTATGTGATCCTGAGGACACGGCTTTGCTTAACCTCTGAGCCTCAGTTTCAATAGCTCTTAAGTGGGGCCAATAATAATACTTATGTAATAAGCTTGTGAAGATTAAACAAGCTGTGTAAAAAGGCTTCACTGTAAACACTCAGGAATCAATAGCTATTTTTATAAGATCTGATTGTACTTCACTTTATATGCCCATGGGGATTTATAGCATTCCTCTGTGAGAAAGAGAGAGAAGGCATTTTTGGCCCAATTTGACACAGTTGCATGAAGGAAGGGGCTCATAAACCCGAAAAACCCTGCTCCCAGTGACTGGTCCCTTTCTGACCTGTCACCTTTTACTTGTGGTTGCATATCCTCTGTTCACCTTTTCTAAAGAATGACTCAGAGCTTGTCCTTCTGACAGCAAATCCTCTGAAAGAGAGACAATAGCAATCAAATACTTTGGAGTTATTCACCAGGAGAGCGAAGAACCATCTCTGCCTTCCACATTTAGAGTGTAGGATACTGCTTTAGAAGGCACTAAGCAAGGACAAAATAATCTGATGGGGTGACATCTTTAATTTGTATTACTTTCCCTTTTGTCAAAAGGGAAGCGGAGAGGGTATAATGTCCTCCACAGAGGAGGGTGGGAGAGAAGGGTGGCGTAGCAGGCACAGCGCTGCTTTCCCATTTCCACACCCTACTGCTGTGCATGGTTTGATTGCATGTTGCCTGATGTTCATTTGGCCCTTCCTGAAGGGACTGGAGGGCAAAACACGACTCCACTTCCCCAAAGTTGGAGAAGGTAATTAGAAGCTGCATACTCCACTCAAATAGTCCAAGGACTATTCAACAGTACTAAAATGATGCTCAGATTCACCAGACAACTTTTCCTGTGTGTACTCACACCCCCAGACCCAGCATGGTCAGCCAATCTACAGTGAATTTATTTCAGGCATACTACAAGGGCTGACGTTTCTCCTCCATTTGGTAGTGTTAAAACTAACAATCGTATGTTATCATAAGACTCGTAGCTGTTACAATCAAATCTCAAAATAAATAAAGGTTTAAACAATTAGAAGCTTATTTACTTTCTCAAAGTCTACAACTGGGCTTCTTGGCTAACGGACAACTCTCCCCTGATCAGTGATTCAGGAGCTTCGGCTTTCCATACTATGGCTCCTCCATCTTCCACCTGTAGCTCTGAAGCCAAAAGATTTGTTTGCATCCAGCTAGTAGGAGAGAAACAGAACATGAATACTTGTGAGGGGAATATTTTTATGGGCCAGGCTTGTTCCCTTACATTGACCAGAACTCATATTCCCTTGGCCAGGACTCAGACACATGGCCACACCTAACTTGTAGGGTAGAGTCTAGTTCTGTGCTCTGGAAGAAGAGCAAATGAGTTTGGCAAACCAGATAGTCTCTGCCTCAAATCAATAATGACAAGAATTAACATTTATAAGGCATTTATTTTATGCCAGGCACTGTGCTAAGTGCTTTATCTACATTATTTTTAAATTTATATACCATATTATTCACTCATTTAAAGTATACAATTCAGTGGGTTTTAGTATATTCACGGAGTTGTGCAACTATCACCACAATCAATTTTAGAGCATTTTCATCATCTCCAAAAGAAATTTCGTTTCTATTGGCAACTCCTCATTCCCTCCCAACCCCTACCTCCAGCCCTAGGCACCATCAATCTATTTTCCATCCATATAGATTTGCCCATTCTAGCCATTTCATAGAATACCTACATTCTTTTATATAATTCTTATCATGATCCCAAAAGTTGGGCATGTTATTACTTCGATTTTACAGATAAATTTACAGAGAATCAGGCTGTTTAAATGATTTGCCAACAACTTTAAGTCCTGCTCATCATTGAACTCCGTAATACTATACTACATCCCAGTTATAAAGAACAAGCGTGCCATGATTTGTAGCAGGGAAGGGGTGTTAGTTTGCTTCTTTTTTAATGACTATTATGGCAACAATCTGATTTCTTTATAACAGTCTCTTTTACTGAAATGACAGGTACTTAGGAGTCAGAGCTTCAAGTTTGAAGCTCAGATCTACCACTCACCAGGTACATACAAAATATACACTGCTTATTTCCTTGAGTCCCAGCATCTTTATCTAGACAATGGGAATAACAAATTCCTGTTTGCTGGGAGGAGTCATTGAGATTAACATATGTGAAAGCTGTTCTCACAACTTTACACAGTCCACGTCCTGCCAGTGTTAGTTGTCCTTGCTTAGAAGTGAAGTTCTAGCTATAATTGAGCAGCCACAGAAATTATGTTCACATGTCTGCGTCTTCTGGATACCCGTTCAGGAAAAATTAGTGAAGCTTGCACTTTACAGTATCTACATTACAACCCAGGAGTGGCCAAGGCTCTAGGAGAATCTGCTACAATGAGAGTGAGGAAAAAAGGAACATATTCTCTAGGACAGAAAAGCATAGAGTCTCATCTATCAGCTTCTGATCTCTGCTGGGCAGAGCAGCTTGCTGTAGGCGCCTAGAAAGAACCAGCTGAGCCAGAGTAAGTTTGGAGTTCCTTGGGAAAGAAGATAAGCTGGCTGAGTTTCTGTAGGCAAAGAGCCAGTAATGTGGTTTCCAGCATTCTATCACATGTCCTTTTCATCACTTTCAGCTCAGCCAGAGACAGCAGAGCCTCATGCTCAGGGGCCAAGTGTATATTTGAGAGACTCGAAGAGGAGGAATGAAAAGTATTGTGAATGAGTGAATTGTACTTTTGTTCCATTGACCTGTTCCCCACCCTACCCTGTCCTTAGCCATAAATATATTAAAAGCTAGATATGAGAGTACAGAGAAGACAGTGGAGGCAACGGGGAAGTTATATTAGGTGTGACTAGTTAAGTTACATAACCGGAAGAGGTGAGGCCATAAGAGAAAAGTGTCCTGAACTCTAAGTGAGACCAAGTACGTATTTTGGCCTTAAAATTTTATCCTAAAAACCTCTGATTCTGCCATTTCCTAAGTGCCTGGACGAGTGACAACCTCTCTGAACCAACATTTCCGTATAGGATCGTTATTGGAACCATGACTTAGAACCATGCAAGCTACAACATGTACCTCTCCAGTAGATTCCATTCCTATATACAAGGGTCGGCAAACTTGTTTTGTCAAGGGCTAGATACCAAGCATTTTACATTTTATAGGTCATACAATCTTTATTGAAATAGTCAACTCTGCCATTGTAGTGCAAAAGCAGCCATAGACCATACATAAATACATAAATGGGTGTGGCTATGATTCAATAAAATTATTTATGGTCATGAAATTTGAATTTCATGTAATTTTCATGTAGAACAGTTTCATACAAAACAGTATTCTTTTTTGATTGTTCTTTCAACAAGCTGAAAATGTGAAAAACATTCTTGGCTTGTAGACTATATAAAAATGGACAATGGGCCAGATTTGTCCGCAGGTGATGGTTTGCAGACACCCCTCACGCCTATCCACAGCATGGACTGAAATGTTTGATACCCTCTACAGAAGTGCAATATGGTGTCCAGATTATTGTAAAGACTAAATAAGAAAGTACTTGTAAAGGCATTAATGTAGTGCCTACCCCTTATAAAGTGTTCAGCAAATGGTTATTATTACTATTACCCCTTTTAAAAATAATGCATATTAACTCTTTATTTGCCACTGACCTTTGAGGGGAAAAGCCATTACATTCTGGTTAACATTTCTACTATATTAAACTTTTATTATAATTAAAATATATATTAAAAATAAAAACTAAAAAACTGGTTTGGACAGATAGTGGCACTAGCAGGCCAGAGTTTTTGGTTTTTTTCTAATGTCCCAGTGTTGCTTCTTCAATTCCTAGATATATTTCTTTAGTACTTGGTCTGTGCTACTGGGTGTGCCGTGAATGAATGAGATTAGCTCTTTTCTCTCTAGGAGATCTTGATATTCTTCAAAGTGATTATATGCACCCCATTGGTAGGCAGGACCTTTTCTTTTTATTAATTTTTCATCACATCCTTTAAATTTCTGTTTTGTTATATGTTTTATAGTGTACATACTGTGCCACAGTAATACAGTTACACAATAATTTATAAATATGTAAATATTAAGATAATGGGTGAGTACACAAAAATGTTTTAAATAATGGTGTCAACAAGCAAAGTAAGTTTTGAAACCACTGGTTTAGGAGGAAAACAAATAAATATATCCCAATGGGAAACCAGAGTTGGTATGAGTAACGAAAGTTCTTATTAACAACGACACAAGTGTTTTCAGGACATGAACTGACATTCACTCTGGTGTCTTGTTTTGGCATTTAATGTAAGTACAATGTGTGAAAAACAAGATAGTTTACATTTTTTATTTCATAAGAACACAACAGCTATATGAACTAGATAATATTATCCTCATTTTATAGATAAGGAACCAAGGCTTAATTCAGAGAAGTTAAGCAACTTGCAAAGGTCAGCTTGAGTGAATCGGGACTAACTATAAAGCATGACATTTTGCACTTTAGCCTTTACTGCGTTGAAGAAGTTCATAAAAAATAAATGATTACTCTCCGATATTCCTACGCTCGAGTTAGTCTTTTTTCCATTGCATGTACTTATGTTATTAAGCGCTAAGTGAATAAAATTTCACTCCTCCAGAGTTCTGTGGTTAACCCCCCCCACCATCTCTTTGCCCCTGCTTCTTACTCTGATTGGAACACTTCTTGTTTGCATATCTCAAAATGTTCTACTCATCCATTAAGACCCAGCTTAAGACTCATCCCCTCTTTCAAGAATCCTTCACGACCTCAGTCCCCAGACTGAGGCCATTTTTCTGGGCCTCTATAGCACTTCAGTGAAAGTCATTACAAAATATGCTATGCAGCCATGTAGTTAGCTATTATCTATTATATTTATTACTCCTTGGACTGAAAGCCTAAGGAGATGGAGAATATGACCTTGATTGCATTGTTCTTCTGGCATTCAACATAATAATGTAGTGCCTGGGACATCGTTAACCCTCCATATACACTGACAGAATGAAGGAATCTCTTCTTTACTGATTTGAAGTCTGAGATAACTTTGGCAAAGGGATAGATTGAAATGGTCTTAACTAAGGTTTCTCAGGATAGGACAAATTGGTGGTCCCCAAATTAGATGATAGGGGACCAGATAATGGATAAACAAAGAAGGCAAACTCTTATATGTAGGTTTTCCTTCTTGGTTTTCTCAGAAATTGAAGACAGTACACACACTCATGCCAATCAAATTTATATTAATGATGTATATGACATCAATATATATTGATTTCTATATATACTTAAGTTCATATGTATGCACATATACTCATGAACATGAATGTGTAGAAATAGACTGCCACAATTTCTATAAACTGTCATGAATCACTGAATGTTCAACAAGAGGATGAAGTTTATTAACACTTTCCAGGCTGGCCCATCTCGCAAAGTCATCCAGTTGCTCTAAATCTCCTTTAGTCCTAAAGCCATTTCCCTTCTGGATGCATAAAGCTTCACTTCTTTCTTTGAAGGGAACTAGCATTTACTGAAAGCTTTTGTGGTGTTCCAGATACTTAACAGAGGTGATCTCATTTAATCCTCAGATGTTTGCACAAGCCCACAAATCCTGAACCCAAAAGAAAATGGATCAAGTCAAAAGCGAGTCAGAATTTTTACTGAAAACTAGGAAATTTATACTAAAAGGAAGGGGACAAGACTAAGGAAACTTCTGAAGTAATGAATATTGTTAAATTCAAACAAGTTTGTTGCATGGGGTAATTTCATGGGAATTAATTGAGAGATTGTGATCATTAACATGGACGCTTTGTTTATGAGCAGGGACCTTTATTATTGATTGAGAGCAAAGCTTCTTCCCTCCACCAAGTGTGTCACTATTTGTGAAGAGCTTCCTTCTTTTTTTTGTTTGTTTGTTTGAGACAGGGCCTTGCTCTATCACCCAGGCAACACAAGTGCAGTGACGTTTTCATAGCTCACTGCAGCGTCAGTATGGATCTCCTAGGGTTAAATGATCCTCCTCCCTCAGCCTCCCGAGTAGCTGAGACTTCAGATGTGTGCCATCAAGCCCAGCTGATATTTTTTGTTTGTTTGTTTGTTTTAGTAGAGACAGGGCCTCACAATGTCGCCCAGGCTGAGGACTTATTTCGTAAAGGGGACAGCACTGGAACATTTGTTCTCAGACTTTTGTGTTTCATAAACCAGAAACATTTCAGTACAAACTTCTTAGGCCACAGAATTGTGAAATCTTTATCTTGTCAACAAAATGAAGGACGTTAAAAAGCAAAATAAAAATTTAAGAAAAAAATCCAACTACTATTTATTTTCAGCATCATTTCAGAAGTAAAAAAACAATACTAAAACAATAGGAAGAAAAAATAAACAGCAGGAAGGCGATAATCCTATAATAAAAGAGGTCATTTTAGCTTGATGAAAAATCACTGTATCCTACTTACTTTTCTCATTTTGTTGTGGACCAACAAGGGTCAGGGACCAGTGTCTAAGAACCACCACCACTGTGCATAGACTTTGAAGTCATATAAATTTTGCGTTAAAGCCTAACCCTACCAATTTCTAGCTCTGAAACCTGGGGCAGGTTACTCAGCTTTTCTCAGCTGCGATTTCCTCATGTACTAGATGAGCATAATATCTGACTGACTGTATTCATTTCCTAAGGCTGACGTAATGAAGTGCCATAGACTGGGTGGTCTAGAACAAGAGAAATGTATTGTTTGAATGTTCTGGAGACTAGAAGTCTGAAATCAAGGTGTCATTTTGACCATGCTGCCTGCAAAGCTGCTTGAGAAATATCTGGTCTAGGCCTCTGTTCTGCCTTCCGGTAGTTCCTTGGTTTGTGACAACATAATTCCCATCTCCACAAGACTTTCTCCCTGTGTGCAACTCTGTGCTCAAATTTTGTCTTTTTGTAAGAGCATCAGCCATATAGAACTAGACCAAAGTAGGGGCCCACCATACTCCATTATGACTTCATCTTAACTAATAATATCTGCAATAATTCTATTTCCAAATAAGGTCACATTCTGAGGCACTTGGGGCAATGACTTCAACACGTGAATTTGGGGGTGACACATTTCAGCCCATAACATTGACCAGCCTGTGGAATTGTTGTAGCAAAGTCGTACATAGAATAGTCTGACTGTATTAGAAAGTACCTATAAAGCACCAGAAAGGAAAATAAGGGAGGATTGTTTGTTTTTAAAAAACAACTTATAATTGAGAAATTTATAATGTAGGGACAGTAAGAAATTTGTGGAAGAATATAGAACTAAGAAGTAGTGAAGATAAGATTTCAAATATATTCATTTAATAAAAACATATTACATGTAACATTCATTTGATGCATACATATTATGTGGCAAGCCCTGTTCTGGTGCTGGAGATTCAACCAAGGACAAAGCAGACAAGGCCCCTGGCCTCACAGAGCTTATATTCTAGTTGGGGAGAGGAGCAAAAGTTAATGAAATAAACATATATAAAATATTTAACATATACATTTAATATATAATATTTAAGCAGAGATAAGTACTATGAATTTTTTAGACGTCTAATATGAGGGAGAGATAAATGGAGGAATAGAAGATGCTGTTCTATACAGGATGTCAGCAATCTCCTCCGAGGAGGAGATACTTGAGCAGATGGAATTCTGGCTGCAGTGAAAGGAACAAATCCTAAGTGAAAGGGGAGCTGCTGAAGGGAGCTGAGCAAGGAGTGTTGGTGTCTGAATTTTGTTTTAAAAACATGGCTGGCTGCTGTGTGGGGGAAGGGTGGCAGCAAAGCAAGAATAGAAACAAAGAAACCAGTGAAGAGGTGGTTGCAGAAATCCATGTGAGAAATGATAGTGGTATAGATTAGGGAGATGAGGGTGGAGATGGAAAAAATATTGAGAATACGTTTTGAAGACAGAGTTGACAAGATTTGATGATGAATAAGGCATGAGGTGTAAGATAAAAAGGAGACTCAAGAATGACTCCCAGGTTTTTGGCCAGACCAACTAGGTCAATGATTGTGCCATTTATTTAAATGGTGCATACTGGGAGTAGAGCAGATTCTGGAGAGGAAACCAAGAGTTTAATTTTGAGCATTTTAAAGATGCGAAGCCTGTTATTAAACAATCAAGTAGAGATGCTTAGATGTGGTATGCAGCTGGATATAAGGGTCAAGTTTAGAGCACAGATTGAGACTGGAGATCTACATGTGGCAGCCTTTTATCAACAGATGGCGTTTGAGTCTTGATACCGGATGGCTAGCCTTGGGAGTGAGCGTAAATAAACAAGCCTAGTGACGAACTTGGGGACACTCAAATTTAAAATATCAGAAAGTAGAGAGGGGCCCAGCAAAGGAGACTTAGAAGGATACATTAGTGAGGTAGATGAAAAACCAAGGGGGTCTTGGAAACCAGAGACAATGATTGACTCAAGGAAGTGGTAATTGATTCTGCCAAATGCTGGGAGAGGTTGAATAAGCTGAAGACTGTGTACTGGCCATTGATTTTGTGAGTGACAATGTTGTCATTTACCTTGATAAGAACAATTTTAGTGGGAAGCCTGATTGAAGACAGTAGAGAATGGAATGTGAGGAAGTGAAAACAGACACTGTTTTATGTTATCTGTTGCCGCAAGTTCTTAGAAGCAGTGGATATGATAGTTAAGAGAACAGGTGCTGCAGTCTTAGACCTCAGCTATTATTCTGACTGGGCGATCGCTTAGTAAGTTTCCTAAACTTTCTAGCCAGAGTCCTCACCTATACAGTAGAGATAATAGTACAGACCATTTCAAAAAGTTGTTGTCAGAGTTAAATGAGAAATGTGCATAAAGTTTTGTATATTGTCAGCCCACAATAGGTGCTCAATAAATAGCACCATCACTAAGCAAAATATTGGTATAGCTTCAAGGCTCTACATAGTTCGTTATGTCTGAGAGTAATTGTTGATTAAGGTGGTAGTTATGATAGAATATGTATAAAGTTATTATCCGTGACAACATAACATTACGATTATGCTACAATGTAAAAGTTATAATGAATCATGTATATTAGTTTTTCATGGAATGATGGTGGAATAGCCAGGTAGCAGGGAAAAATGGACAGAGAAGAAAGGGCTCCTTAGGGGATTCTGGGGGCTAAATGTAGGTGGAAGGCACTGAGAAGACTTGGAGACTAGACCAATCATTTCAGATAATACGTGGATAACCCACTTTATACATATAGGAAGTAACCATTGATCTTGTAGTCGTAGTTATCACCTGTTCTTTGTTTACATCAGACTTTTCTTATCAGTTTAGAAGCACATGTCTTCCTCCACCCCTTACCCCCAATTATGTTTCTTACCTGTGCTCCTACAGTACCTATTATTAAGTACGGTCATGAAAGAGGGCATCTCATCCATGTGTATTCCAGACTCTCTAGTAAGATGCTCAGAGGAAAAACTAAACAAGGAAAAAATAGACTGTATGTGAGCAACTTAAGTCGGCCACAGAGTTATTCTATGGAAACATGGAGCTAAGAAAATGTCTCATGTCTAAACCTGTGAATCCTGCAACGTTACAGCATCACCTTGTCCCACAGAGGATTACTTTCTATGGCTCTCAAGGAATGCTGACCGTATACCTTGAAGATAGCAGTTTATGATAGGGAGAAGCACATCTGATAGAGACCTCAGAGTGACCAAATACTAGGTTATACTGACTTAGAGCACGAGTTGGCACTGGAACGTTCAATACAGAGATACCTGTCTTCCTGCTTGGCACACCGTGACTTAGTAGCTGTAAGTGTATAGTGACATACAAAAGTTCATTTTTTTATGAGTTATGTGGTGGGTGCTTGTTTGAAAAGGTGAGGAAAGCCAAGTTGGTCTCACAGTGGATAGTAGAAATGTTGTAAATGTGCTTTCTTGGGCTGATGAATTCATTTGAGTAACGGTGGAAGTAAAGCAGAGAGAAGCTAGTGAGCTGGACCTGCAGCCCAGCACAGAGCCCTGGGCCCTTCATTCTCTGATAGAAAGCCCATCTCTGATAGAGAGATATTAGGTGTCTCTAGGGCTTTTTCCCCTTCATTGGCTGGCAGGCTAGAAGACTCCTTAGCACAGTACAATTAACATCTTAAAAGGCAGTTTAGGGAGAAGGCGTGGCAGAAATTCATTTTGTCAAATGAAATACGGTAGGAATGAGAACCATTTGGGGGACAATACTGTAAACTAGGCACTATATTTTCTTGATATTCTCCGTTTAGTCTTGTGATGTAAGTCTTAATATACCCATTTTACAGATAAAACAATCCATGTTATAGTAAATTAGTGTCCAAGACAGGGTTTAAACACAATTCTGTTGAATTCCAAAACTTATTATCTTTTTATCCTTTCTTCCAAAGGCCATAGTAAATCAATCTGCTCTCATTGTTCATCTGCCTCTAACAGTTGAATGTGAAACACTGCTTGGGATCAGATGATATATATATAAGAGTGTGGGCTTTGAAAGTAAGTTGTCTGGAGTCCATTAGAGCTCTGCCACTTGACAGATGTGTGATCCTGGATGGATTAGTCAACCTCTTTGAATCTCAGCTTCCTCTCTGCAATATGTTGCTCACGATAGTACTTACCTCACAGGGACATTCTGAAGATTGAATGAGTCAATACATGCTAAGCACTTAGAATACTGCATGGCACCTAAAACATGTTCAATAGATATTAGCTATTATTGTCCAATATGTGTTTTTTGGTGTTGATATTCAATGAACCTAAAAAGGTTATGCTGACCTTGTCAGGTAGGAAGCAAAGAGCTCAGGCACTGCTCCCCATGAAGCCTGCCTATTAACAATTTTCGGTCAACAGTGCTGTATGTGATTTCCATTCTTCTCGTTTTCTGGGCTTTCATGCTCCAGAGGCAGCATGGTAGAATAGAAGGACACTATACTTTGCCATCAGAAGACCTGGGTTTGGGTTCAAGCTTAAATCACACTTTGTGTGATTTGGGCAAGTCACTTTATCTTTCTTGCCAGAGGTTCCTTATCTGCACAGTAAGCAGGTTGGACTCCCTAATCTCTAGGACTCCTTGCCTTCCCTAAATTCAGTGAATACCAAAGTCACTTAGCCTCTCTGATCTCTGGTGCTCATCTGTACTGTTGGACTCCTGATACCTTCTCTAGTCACTGACTCAGTAAGAGTGAGAGCGTTTGGTAGACTGTGACAGGCTATGCAAATACAGGAGTTGATCCTTACAGAACTATTATAAGCATTAACCCTGAGGAATACACCTTGCTGTATGTGCATAGGTGCAGGGGCTTTTTCCATATTTTGTGGTCTTTGCCTACCCCTCACTGAGTTGGGTGGATCCACCTTGACAAGGTGTAGGGGAACACGAGCAGAGAATGGGGGTGCGGTACTGATGGTGGGAAAACATCTTATTGGTTAATAGTGGTACATCCCAAACACCAATTACTGTCACTGCTCCTAAGGCTGATATATTTATCAGGGTGAGTTATAAGGAAATATATGTACCCAGTGAGCGAGAATGCTGCATGGTCACCCCCTGTGATGTAAAATATGAGAGTCTAGGAGGGGCTGTTTTATAATTCATCAGGTTCTGCTAGTGAGTTCTATCGGAGTCTTAGTTATAAAGGCAAGTGTGGACCGGACAGCAGACAGGAGAACCTGGCACCAAGGAGACGGAGAAGCTGCCTTTGGTGCCTCCTGCCTCCTCCCTGCTTTGTTCCAATAATTTTGTGCTCGGTAAGTTCTCTGGCTTTGCAGCTAATCGTTGTTGTTGAATAAGCTTGGCAAACGTACCCGTAGTTTGGAATATGCACTTGCTGTCAGAAGTGTGTGTCGGTGTTTGGGCTCCTGACAAATTCCACAATTTCCTTTTAACGAGCAAAATAGCTTAAAAGATGAAACAAAACCCGACGAATCAATTATTCACCTTGATCCTTGGAAGGCTGCTTTCTTTGGTTGCTAAAGTTTCTCAGGTTTCATTCTGTCAGTTTCATTTGTTGGGTGAGCTTTGAAAAGAACAAGTCTCTTTGTCACGAAATTGTTTTTCTTAGCTGCCAAAAGAAGGTATGTGCAGGGTGGTTTGTCCATCCCCACCCCCCTAATTCACTCTCCTCAGCAATCGGCAAATCTTAAAACAGACCGTTTGCCTGGTAACCAGCTCCAACCGAGCTGAACCTGTGCAAGGCAAGATTCAAATTGCAATCTTTTGTCTGAACAGAACTAAGAGGCTGTGAATAATTGGCATTGTGGCGATTATTGTGAAACTCAGTATGATGGTAGTCCTGCGTTTTGCCGGGATCGGATCAGAATCTGATGAGATTTGCATTTGGCATGCCTGTTGATGATGTGGGAGAGGGAGTGAAAGAAAAGACTGGATCTTTATGGAAAGAGCTATACGATGTATCCACAGGACAGACAAATGCAGTAGGCATGACTGTTGTGTTTGCATGACTTGTGGCTGGCTGTTTCTCTAGTTTCATATGCCCGTTAACAATTACCTGAAGCTGCATTTTGGTCTCATCTGGGTATGCTCCAGGTCTTTGCTCCACGTCCTAGATCCAGGCAGGATGCGTGCTAACTCCTGGTCAGCTAACTATAGGAAGTCATTTGCTCTTCAGAAGGAAAGAGAAGTGAAAGCTGTGTCTTCTCGGACTCTCTGCTGTGTTGTTTTTCCTCTGTACAAATCTCATGGAAACCAACAGCTTGACGTACTTTTTTTTGCAATAGCAGATTTAACTGTGGTGTCATATGGCGTATTATATATGGAGAGGAGTAGCAAGGACATTTTTTTCAAGTGTTTTAACTGTGTCTGGCTTGTTGATATTTGCTTTATTTCACTGGCAAGTAGCTACTGTCTTCTGAACCCATAAGTGTGTGTCCAAAGTGTTTACCTGTACACTGTTGTAATTTCTCTTTACATATGGAATCTGTAGATTTGACAAATGTCCTCTTTATCCTCAAAGAAAGCAACTCATTTTAACATCTCTTTGAAAAAACACAGTATGCATTTTTTTCACCAAAGACTTAGCTTACTCCTTGCTTTTTTTGCATAAATATTTTGGTTATCGGCACCACCACACTTCCAATGAAGTTATTTCTCCTTTCTTAGTATACTTTCTGATTATACCAAAAACTTGGCAGATTTGGAATATGGAATATATATTTTTTCAGGAAAGCTTTTCTGTGCTTGCTTCTGTTGTCCATAAATAGCTTTTCCATATTTTCCATTTCTCTGAATAAGTTCTGCTTAAAGAGCAGAGGAGTGATATATTGTGGTTGGCACTTAGGGGTGTGTAACCTGAGACTTGGTTTCTAATCCACAAGCAGCTGCCCCAAAAGGGGTCTGTAAAATGTCTTCTGTTTGGCTCAAAGCTTCTGGATAGAGCAATAATGATTAAGATAGGAAATTGAGCAAATCATTGCAGATACAAATGAGTATCTGTGTTTGATGGTCCAGCCAGCCCATAACATTTTGTAAAGCTTTAGGTCACACAGCTGAAGGGTCCTAAAAGTGTTAATATATCTTAATGCCAAGAACAATGTAGTTGTAAAGTACCTTTGAGCTGCACTGTACATTACATTTTTGAAAATTACATGCCAGACTCCACGGTTTATTTTGCAGCAGTATCTGGGTTTTGATTCAGTGTGGTTTTATGGAGAAATAAACCTATGTACCAATCTCAACAAACTGAGTTTCTTCTCATATGGTGGTGGTTTTTCCATCTTCTCCACCCACCCATGATGAGCTCTATTTATAGCAACAAAAGAAAATTTAGTATGAGTTATTCCCAATTAAATTTACAGCAAGACAAATATAAACTGTGACAGGAACCCTCTTACAGGGCACATACACACAAAACTATGTCTCTCGAAATAGGATTAAAAGCTAAAGAGGCAAATGTTAATTTTGCCTACGTGACACATATAATTTCCTTTGAGAGGGTAGGGAAGGTGGCAAAAAGGACAAGTTTAAAGGAGTTGTTCAAAGACCTGGCTCAGCAAGGTGTAAATGGAAAGGGCAGGGGTTTTGTGTCCCCGACCAAGTATTATTGTCTGTACCTCACACTCTTTGTCTGTAAAATGGAGGAGGGGTAAGTTAGGAGAATTAAACCAAATTGATGATGTAGGTAAAGCAAATAGCACAAAGCTATATCCAATGAAAGGCAGTCATAATTGTAAATTGTATTTTGTAGAATATATTAACTAATTTTGATAGATGTTGATTTTGAAAGAAATTTGCATGGTAAACAGGAAGATTATATAATTTTTCTAATTAATAAGATATACTTCTTATAACTAGATCATTTGTTATTTTTGTTTTTATATTGGAAACCTAGTAAAGACAGGGTTATTACCTTTCTGTTCACTTTTAACTAATTCCTAGAATAGCATTCAAAGTCATTGCATAATTATTTAAAGAAGACATTTTATTTCAAATAGAGAACATGGAAATAAACTGATGCCGAATAATATATCATAGTTTTCTACATTGTTTCCCAAATAACAACTAGGCCATAATTCCAGCCCTGATGTTGCATTAAAATACCTGACAATACTAGTAAATACCAGGCACTTATGATGTCCCAGGCACTGTGCTAAAGGTTTTACATGCATTTTCTTATTTAATCCTCATCACTGTCCTGCCAGGTAGATCATATTTTGCTTCCCTTTATCAAACGAGGAACCAAGATTAAAGAAAATTTTGTTTAAATATACTACTAATGTAAATTGACATACAGCAGTGCTAGGATTTAAACCCACGCCTGTCTGATTCCAGGATCTACACTGTGACCAGCATGTTGGAAGTAGCCAATAGGGTTTGCCCAGCTCTTCACAGTTTCATTTTGGGATCTTGGCCCCATATCTGCTTTGATTCCTCTCCTCATATGTTTAATCCCTATCAGAGTTTAGGGAGTATTTTTAAAATGAAGTTGCGGATGTATTGCTCTCACTTTTTGTCTATGCCAGTTAAGATCACATTTTCCTGAGCCATCTCTCCTATTCTTACCAAAGTATAAAATTTAGTATAAAAAATGAAACATAAAAAGGTTGTTAATCTACCAAATTCAAGGCAAACTCTGAAAGTTACCCTAAATCACTACCACCTTTTGAACTGAGCAAACTGTCCCATTTCTCTGGCTTTAGAGGAGACTGTGGGCCTAAGAGGATGGATTCCCTTAGCTCCTGTTCTGTCTCCCTTCTGGATCACATTCAGGGCAAACAGGACCCCAGAATTTTTCCCCCAAACATTCCTAAGCTCACTTGCGAGAGTTGTATGATGTGCCTCCCCAACCACCTGCCCCCGAGTCTGAGGGGAAACCAAGAGGCTTCTGTTTACATGAGGGTAGGAAGTAGGGCAAGGGATGGGATGCTGTTGATCACTGCTTGCACTCATGAGCTGAGATGTTCACACATCTGCATGAAAGGCCTTTTGTGGTGCAGGAAGAAACTATGAACAAGAAGAGGAGCTAGCCCAGGACTGGGGGTCTGTTTGTGTTCTTGTTCTGGGTCCCAAAAATATGAGTCAGTCCTACTTTGAGTTACAGAACATTTACTTACATTTCAGAGTAGTAAACTAAAATTCCAGTGGGTTTGGTTTTATAGGGATTTTGTCTGTTTTTGCTTTTGACTTTTTCCCCCCATTAACCCAAAAGAAATCATGTGAAGAAGAAAGTGGTCAAAGCTATGAAGATCTCAGCTTCAAGGGAAGACTGGCTTTTCTAGTTCAGAGCCATAGTCTTATTTTGGAAAACAATTTTAGGATTAGCTGGATTAAAACTGTCTGTCATTTGTCTTTTAGGGCACTTGAAAACAGTTGCTTGGAGAGACCCTGGCTCATTTCAGGTGTTGTTTTCTTATCTCTAGTTTTAAATTGGCATTGTTACACTTAGGGTTGAGGACTAATAGAAGGCTGCCTGAAGGATCCAAGTGGAACTCTCCCTCACAGGGGAGGTTTCTCCTGCAAAGTCAAAGCAGAGATGGCTATCAATGGCTTTGTGTGGCCTTATGCCATTACTACAGCCCCTTCTGTCTAATGCACCATTCTCTCAGTAGTTTCTTTGCATCTTATGTCATATTGGAGACAAAGACTCTTCTAAGGAGAATAAACAGCCAGGAGTTATAAGCAACAAATCTTTGTAATTATTAAGAACTTTGAGGTTTGGGGAATTTTGTTTCTGTTTTTTAATGTTGTGAAAGCTATTATGCAATTAACATGAGTGATCTTTGCTTTTATTTTTGTTTCTTTTAGTCTTATTTTCACAAAGTAGTTTCTAGGTGGAAAGGCAGAATGCATTGTTGGAAGTATTCCTTATTACTAGATTTTGCAACCTTGCTTCACTTAGCTATAAAACAGGTATAGCAGTTTCTGTCTCACAAGGCAGTTGAGAAGATGTAAATGAGATAACTTTATTTCCCAGTTTTAGCTATGCTCTTATCCATTTGTAAGTATCTGGCACAGTAAATATTTAACATATAGTTTGCCTACATTAAGTATTTACCCAATCTGAAAATACAGCAGTTAAATTTATGACTCTGTGAAGACTCATAGGTGCCATATTTATTTTGCCTAGAAGAGTTGGTAGTAGGGATAGTGCAGAAAACAAAAGCAAGACAAAGCATGCCTTTGTGGTAGTATCTCCATTTTATTTTACTTTCCTTTTTTATGTTTTATCATTTGAACTTTTGTAGTAAACATGAATCATTCATATAATTATGAGAAAAGGGAAAACACACTTGTAGGAAATTGAATTAGGGGAGGAAATAGCTATTAGTAAGTTGTGAGCATCTAACTCCGAAAGAGTCAAGTCAAATATTTTTTTAAAAAAGGCAAAATACTTGGGAAACCCATGTGTTTTGGTCAGAATGATCCAGATTAGCTTGCTTTGTGTAATTGTTTTCTAGTTCATTTGTCTACTATTAATTATTTATTAAGCATAGACTATGTGCCAAGTGCTCTGCTGGGTGATGAGATTGCAAAGATGAAATATCTGAATCCTTGAACTCAAGGAGTTTATAATCTAAGAGACGTGGATAAATGAGCTCATAGTTCCAAGTGTGATTCCTACGCAGCCATGACAGTAACAAATAAGGCTGCTTTCCATTGCAAGTAGCAGAAACCATGACCCAAACTGGCTTACTCAATAAAGGGAAGGTATGCTCATATTGGTGATTGTAATTAAAAGTACAGCAGTAAAGTCAGCTTCAAGATGTCTGATCCTGTAGCTCACAATGTTATCAAGAAATCCATTTTGGTCCCGCTACACTGCCTGTCTTTGTGTTAGCTTTATGCCCAGACTAATTGCCCTCATGGCCCCAGGACAGTTGCCAGTGGGTTCTGGACAACTTGTTTTCATAGTCACATCTGGCTAGAAAGAGATCCTGGCAATGATCCCTAGAATTTGCTTTGAAGAGACTGGCTTAAATCCACCCCTGAACATGAGACCAAATCTCCAGCCCCATCTAAAGCTTAGACAGGATAAAGACAGTCTCCCCAGGACCTCTCCCCAGGGCATGATGAGTCCTTAACTGAAATTTGGCAGTTGATGCTGCTAGGATGGGATGTAGTGGGGAAGGATGCTGGAAAAGCATCCAGCAGCCATCTATAACTTATGAATGGGCAATACATAATGTACAAATGTCTACTATAGAGTTAGTACATAACATAATGGAACGGAGGCCAAGCGTATGATGGTGCATGTCCTTAAACTGGCTTCCAGGAAGAGTAGGAGTTTGCTCGGGGAGAAGAAAGAAGGAAAGGCTTTGAGGCAGAAAAAAAATGCTCTTTGCATTCACAAAAGCTAATGAAGTAATTGTTAACTTTCTGCCTATCTTTACATTGGCACTATTTCAAAAATCACAAGACAGCCAGAAGCCATGTGCTCAATAGACCAACGAATAGAAAACCTAAAATATCAGTCACACCAAAACTTGCTGTTGAATAATGACCATTGAGTTTTAAGGTAAACCACAATCAAATGTTCTGATTCTTTACAATGTGGATGCAGATTGGGAGTCAATCGTTGTGAACTTTAAAATTTATGTCACCAGGCTCAAGAATTACAGTATTTTGAACAAAATCATCATCATGATCTTCTTCTTCTCCTTTTTTGCTCCTGATTAAACCTTCTCAGAGAAGATTAATGTCTTATACAATGCCTCAAGTTTATTTGGATTTTGATATCATGATGTTTGTGATGCTAAAAAATGTGATAAGACAATTAAGGGCACATTTTGATACATGTCTTTGCTAATTGTATGGTGTCTATCACTTTGGGAATGAGACATAACAGGGTAAAATATTTGTTAACAAAATATTAATGCTTCAAAGAAAAATTAGACTTAACTCTGGTTTCTGTATAATTCCAAGTTTGTATAATTTATAAGTTCTTCAGCGTTTGGCAAAACTCATCATTTCTTTCCACTGAGGAAGTAGAATATTTCATTAAGTTTGTACTTAACAGGCTTGGTAATAGTTTTCCATTAAAATTCCTGACTCCAAATTTAATTAACTACATTTTGAATTGCTTTTCCAGTTTTGCAGCATAGAAAAGGAAGGGACAAGACTATAATTTATTTTCTGTCAGAAGTGTGCATGCTCATACAGTTCACAGTTTTCTGGCATCCAAATGCAATGAAAAAACATTCTTTTTTCAGTCATGAGGCCTGTCTCAGTGCTGTCAATCTACCTACCTGGTGGATATGCTCCTAAATATTCGTCTATCTAGCTTCTTTCCGAAAACAGACAATAATAGCAATAAACAGAATCAAAGTATATTTCCTCTTGCCATTTGCTTCCGGTGTAGCAAATTCTGTTCGGAAAACCTGCATCCGGACATGGGTAAGCAGTCCCAGCCCAGCTGTGTCAGTGAGGAGGCTGAGACCTCTGTTTTAACTCAGAAAACATCCTTGAGTCAGAGAAGGGTGCGGTTACCAGGTAGAAAATGCTTCCCAGGGCACTGGTTACTTCCTTTTCAGATTGGATAGCTCTTCAGTGCTGAGGAAGAAGCAATTAAAAATAGTGGAAGGGTGACACATAATGTTTATTTAAAAGCGAACGTGTGGCTGGATGCAGTGGCTCACGCCTGTAATCCCAGCACTTTGGGAGACCGAGGTGGGTGGATCATGAAGTCAAGAGATCGAGACCATCCTGGCCAACATGGTGAAATCCCGTCGCTACTAAAAATACAAAAATTAGCTGGGCGTGGTGGTGCGTGCCTGTAGTCCCAGCTACTCTGAACACTGAGGCAGGAGAATCGCTTGAGGCAGAGGTTACAGTGAGCAGAGATTGCGCCACTGCACTCCAGCCTGGCGACAGAGCTGGACTCCATCTAAAAAAAAAAAAAACAACACACATATGTCATATAAGCATTAAAAGGTGCCATTATCCCATGGCATAACTTCACTTCCCCATAGCACAAACCAGATAAAATCTTCTATGTCTTGTTTTGTGGCTTCCTTGTACAAACAGAGAAACTGTTCCTTGGATGAATTTCTTAACTCATCAGTAAGTGTATCGAGTTCCTGACAATAGAGAATGCCAAAGAAGTATCAAAGATGCCATCACTGATACTCTGGCTGCAGGCAGTGCTTTTGCTTCTTAAAATATTGAAATATATTCTTGTTAATAAATAGCTTCTACCCTGGGCCCTCTGAGTGCTCCTTTGCCAGCTGCTTCAAACTGGAACCCCTGAATCCCTTCCCTAGGACTCTCACACATCTCTACTGTTGAGCAACTAAAGCATTAATACCTGGTACAGCTAGTTGTAAATATTTTGACATCACTTCTATGTAACACTCATTTTTAAAGAACTTATGGTTACAATTAGGAAGAACAACATTTAGACACAGAAACAATGTGTAACTAAGTGTTAAGATGTTTAAGACAGCCCCGTATGATTTTTTAAAAGTGGTAAAGGAGATATTATTTGCGGTTGTCTGGAAAGACAGGTGAGGGATTTAGATACGACAGAGGTAAAGGAGTAAATGACAATGGCAGAATGTAGAATTGTTAAAATTCACTTATTTAATTATAACAACATTCTCCATTCGTTTACTGCTGCTGTGTGCAAAGCACTTAATACATGTTATCTCATTTACTTCTTACAGTTGCACTATGAAAATAGAGGAGAAAATGAGGCTTGGTCACACAGTTAGAAAGTGCCAGGACAGCACATGTGATACCCACCATTTCCCACAATGTGCAAGACACTGTATTAGCTGCTGGCATGGTGAATATGAAGACGTATCTTTCTACTTGTATGGGCCAATAGCAAACCCAAGGAAATATTGGCAGCCTCTTCATTGAAGAAAAAGTGCTAATGGGCCTTCCACATTCAAGAAATCAAGAACATCATTTAAAAATATCACAGGATAATACATTATTGTCTTGCTTCAGTTGCCCCACTAGCAACATAAAGAGTAAAATGTAAGCCATAGGGTACTAAACTCATTATAATTTGATCATCTGATCTTCCAATAGAAGTCTTCTCATGACCTTTTGATAACATAGGACATTATAAAAAGCAAAATGCTTAGCCTATTGACAAAATGTTGCTTTCCATCCTTTAAATGGAAACTGAAAGAGCAAGCCTATTCATTAACGATTCCATGGCAATACAGCTTTTTTTTAAAAACTCTCCTGTAGTTATGCCTTGCACAATGAGGATGTGTTGTCATGACTAAAAATTATATGGAAAAATATATGTTTTTAGGCCAGAATATAGGCATTACCTCATTTCTCACTAAAATACCTCACAGTGAGTTTCTTGAAGGCAGGGATTTGATTTCATTTATCCCTGTATGCCTAGCATCTCACATGATGCCTCAATGCAAACACATCAAACATACTGGTTGATAAATGCCAGCTGATACATCCTTCAAGGGAGGATGGAGACAACATGAGACAGAAATGGTGGGGAAGAATTTCTGAAGCCGAGTTTGAAGATGATACAGGAATTTACTAGATTTCTAGAGAAGAGTGTTGTTAGGAGTACACTGAGCAATGTTTCCAAAATAAGTAAGTATGCTCACAGAGTTTGCATGTGTAAGAAAATCAAGGAAAGCCTCATTGCTTCTACATTTTTTTCTCCTGGTGTCCCATTTCTCTGGATTTCTTTCCTTACTCTCCTCCCCTTTATTTGTCTTACCCTCCACTCATTCTTTAAAACTCAGGCTTCTTCAATAAATAATGGATAAAGAAAAAAGAGACATAGGGTAAACACATAAAAGTAACAAATTGTAAGCAATGAACATTTGTGTATTTTAATTCAAACAAACATAAATGGTAAAACAAGTCATGACACTGATGAGACAGTTGGAGATTTGGACACCAATTATATATGTGGTAACAAGTTACTGGTAATATTTGAGATGTGATCATTGTATTGTGCTTATATTAGAAACAAGCGCCCTTATCATTTAGAGCTACACACTGACATATGCATGGATAAAATTATTTGCCTCAAAATAATACAGGAGAGGGAAAGTGAATAGAGCTATAGATGAAACAAAAAATAAACAAGCATTATTGATTGATTAATTGTCTTCCTGAAAGATGTTTCTCTTCCTTTCCTCTCCACCAGTTGGGCCTTTCTTGCTGTATCTCAAATACTCCAGGCTTATATCTGTAACTATATTTATCTTATTATAATTGTCTGTTTATGTGGATTTTATCACCAGAGGGAGCTCATTACTTAAGGACAGATTTTTCTTTGTCCTTCCATTGACTGCTCATAGGAATGGCTCAGTAGTATTGGATAGAAGGATGCAAAGATAAATGAATGGATATAGACATCCAAGTTTTACATTAGGATGTGTGATTCAAGCAGTGTGGGTTCCCCTTGAATTCCCCTACATTCATCTAATTCTTAAGAAACAAATCTAAATTTAAGTTCTATATACTGAACATCATTTGCTCATATTAGAAAGATGCAAATGCAGCTGTCTAATTGAAACTAGATAATACATTTAATATTAATAGAATACCACGTTGCAGGGCCATGTTCTTAATTAGCCTTCCAAGTAGCTGGAACTACTGGCGCGTGCCACCACACCCTGCTAATTTTTTGTATTGTTAGTAGAAATGGGGTTTCACTATGTTAGCCAGGAAGGCCTTGATCTCCTGACCTTGTGATCTGCCCACCCCGGCCTCCCAAAGTGCTGGGATTACAGGGGTGAGCCACCATGCCTGGTGAACCATCTTTCCCTCTTAAATCGATAGCTCTTCCTTTGGCTTGCCCTAATGAGGAACCCCATAATTCCAAGTGTTTGTTCTTTCATTTGTTGAGTTATCTAGAAAGTATTCATTTAGTGCCTACCTTATGTTTAGCACTATTCTGGGTGCAGAGAAATACATGATAGCTTTTGATGCTTCTTTGGTCTTAAATTTTTTCTTTTGTTTTTCAAGGTTGAAAATGTTGTCTGTTCCTCTTTATTTCAGGGCATAAATACCCTTGTGGGGCCTTCAAAATGGGGTCAAAACATAGCAATCAACATGAAAATAGTTAAACTTGAAAATCATAGGCCATTATATTAAGGGTAAAAATTATGCTTGGTTTTTAATTAAGTGGACCTAAGTTTGAAAGACCAAGGGATCATTCTGTTTATAAGTGGGTTGTATTCTTTTGCAAGCCTTAATTGTGTGTTGTATATCTACAATATATGTATACATTGGCATAGAAATGTACATGTACACAGACATACATATATCTATATATGCATTCATACAGATGGAGTAAACCTTCCATGAGACACAGCAGCGCAGAATGTTTCTTTATACACTTTTCAGCAGAAACATAGTCAGCACCAATTTGCTTTTATATGTGGCCTTCTGAGTTGAAAATTATTTCTAGAGGCAAGAATATTATTTTGCAGTAAATTGGAATGAGTAATTTGAATGAGTGTGAGTAAGGAGTAGGGGTTCGTGAGGAGAAGGACCAGGTCTGTTTTACCCACTACTATATTCCTAGGACCTAACATAACACTCTGCCTGGCACACAGTAGTATGGGTTCAGTGAATAAACAGATCAATTAATGTAAGCTCAGGACTGGGAAAATATTCTAATAGAGCATTTTGATGGGCCAGGAAATTCTCTGGTCATGGAATAAAGAAGAAACTTTTGCTGCTTGTAGATTTCATTAAACTCAGCAAACATGTATTGCCTTCTAAGTTTTACCAGGGACTAGCAATTTGGTGCTGAGTGAGTAAGTGTTCCTGAGCTTTAGAAACTCACAGTCTAGCTTAAAGATCTATATATAAACATGAATGTGTGTGTGGGTGAATATACATATATATATATATGTGTGTGTGCATATGTATACACATAGTTTTTCTTCTATTTTATTGTAATTTAAATTACAATAATAGTGTATTAATGTTTAAAAAGCACAGAGGTAACCCAGAGAAAGGAGTGATTACCTCTACTTAGGAGGGCTTGAAAAAACTTCTCTGAATGTCTCTGCAGCATTTTAAATAACCAAGGCTATCGCGGGTAGAATGAGCAGCCTATACAAAAGCACGGAGATATGAAACAGCATCATGTGTCCTCAGACTGATAGTTTTTTGTTCTTAAGCTATAAAATGTGTTGTCTGTGCAGAGAAGAGTGACAGATGAGGCTGGAAAGGAAGAAGCAAAAATAGATTTTCTTGGGAAATTGACAACTGGCTATTTTTAAGCATCAGCCTGAAAGACCTCCGTTCTACCTTGTTTCTACATAAATCCGACCCTGCTTCAATACCCACCACATCTGTGATGCCAGACAGCCATTTCTTCCATCAACATCAGCTTAAGTGCCATCATTTTGTTTTGTTTTGTTTTTTTATTTCATTTCCCTAGGAAATTGTAAAGTGACTGGCAGCCAGGGGACCATCATTTCCCTCTTCCTTTAATTTCTGCACATGATTAGTAGCAGAATCTAGACCAACTAGTAGGAAGTTAGCCACCTCTGGAGAGAACATCACTAATTTCCCTAGCATGGCTTTCTGAATTGAAAAGGAGTTTGAACAAGTTGGCCGCATTTTCAGACCACCTACCATGCTCAGACCTTTATATTCAGGTAATGAGTATTTGTGAAGCTCACATGAAATGCCTCCTTTAAGACTAAAAAACCAAAGTTCAATCCAAACCTTGGAATCAACAGAAATAAAAACAGAATTGTTTACAAGTGAATGAGAAAAATCTATTAACATCATGCCAGCTGCATATTTACCACCCTCCAGCAATGCATGTCAATCTGAATGTCATATCCTTCGGTAGCTGTAACAAGCGTAGGTAGGACGGAGTTTGCATATCACCGTTAAATGGTAATAAGTCCATTTCAGAGGGCAAATGAATGAAAAATGCACTTGAAAACTCATTGGATACACTAAGAAAAGGTTATCTAAACTTCATTGTAGACATAAGAGAAAAGCATATTTTAAGAAATTATTTCTTAAAATCTCCTTTATTCATATTTGTATGTATTTCATTGTCTTGACTTATGTCTATGAATACATGCAACTTTAATTATTCAAAGGCAAGCATGCCTAAGATAAGATAAAGGAGTGACCATTTATCCCAGTTTGCTCGGGCCATTTCCAGTGTATACCTGGGTTTGGAAGAAGATCACAGACTGTAGGCAAATGGGGCTGGAATGAGATTATGGTGTTGTTTAAGGTCTGTTGGAGAGGGAATGAAAGAGACTTCATTCTTTCTCAGTATTTAGAAGTTGGATGAGAACTAGCAAAGAAGGTCAAAGATCAGGCTTTGAATTGTGCCCCCTTCACTTACCAGCGATGTAACTTTGGGCAAGTCATGGGTCCACTCTTTGGTATCAGTTCTTTTCAGCTCGTGGTGGAGTCTTGTGCTCAGTACAAGGGTCATTTTACTAGGTAGTTATAATTAAGCTGTTTCTAGAGGTAACCATATAGGGAACAAAAGTCTGGAAATCTGACTAGATAAAATGAGTTAAAGCAGTGGTCCCCAACCTTTTTGGCACGAGGAACTGGTTTCGTGGAAGACGCTTTTTCCACAAACAGGGTGGGTAAGGGGAATGATTTTGGGATTAAACTGTTCCATCTCAGATCATCAGTCATCAGGCATTAGTTAGATTCTCACAAGAAGCAGCAACCTAGATCCCCCACATGTGTAGTTCACAATAGGCTTTGCATTCCTGTGAGAATCTAATGCAAATACTGGTCTAAGAGGAGGTATAGCTTAGGCAGCAATGCTCACTCACCCACCGCTCACCTTCTGCTGTGTGGCCCGGTTCCTAACAGACCATGGACAGGAACCAGTCTGCGACCGGGGTTAGGGACCTCTGAGTTAAACAAACCATGGCTGCCTAGCTTCAAGGGATAAGAACAACAAATACAATAACATTCAGATACAGGAGAGCCTTTAAGGAGATAAAAGATTATAAATATATTTTATAACACAGAGGGCAGAAGTAGATATCATGGTGGGGGGGAAATTAAAAGATTTCAGTTCTGTATAAAAAACTCTTGAATAATGAGATCTATCTAGCAAATGGAAGGAGCTAATCTTGAAAATAATACTAGCGAAGACAGGAAGCAGAGAACTTGATATTCAGGTTGGTAAAAAATCACAGGGGAAGTAGTGGGTCAAGTTGGAGAGGGCCTGAGAAAAATCCCCATGAAATGTGATAATCCTTTAGTTATCTTCCAGTTCCTAGGCACCTTTGTATATGTCACTTCTTTGTCTTTTTGACTCCTAACCTCTATACCTGACAGAACTCCATTCTGATGCTCCTATCATAATGCATTCCTCCTTGTCTAAAAAATATCTCGAGAGAATCTCCAAAGTGGTAGTAAAAATTATTCATTTTCTCTTAGGCAAATTGCCTAGTGGTTGACAAGGGGCTTATCTGATCTGCCTTTCTTTTCTCTAGGACACATGGAATGGTTTGAATATTTATTATTGTAGTTAAAGCAACATTTAAAAAGAAAAAAGAAAATAATAAGCTCTATAGTCTTGAAATTATTTCTGATCTCTCTTCCTTTGAGCTTGCTTAACCCCTGAGTCACAATATTTGTTGAATCCCCCAGGTCATCTGGCGGACAGGGAGTACCTAAGAGAGAATCTGATCTTTAGAAAATGCAACCCCTATTTGTACTTTGCATTGCTCTATGCTGTGGCATTATGTTGTACTTGACTGTTTGCTGGTTTTACTCTTGTCACACAATGTAAAGCCCTTTTGACCAGATGCTGTGCCTTATTCACTTTTGTATCCCCATTGCCTAGCATACTGCTTTTGTACTCCCCATTGTCTAGCAAAAGAAGGTAACCCATGTGTGGTTGAAGAATAAAAGACAGCCCATCTCTTCTCTCCTAGAATTACTCTACCAGCTTCTTCTATGCACCCTCGCACCCCAGTTCTGTTTTGCAGTAGCTCGGTACCTCTTTCTAAGGCTTCTTCAGTCTTCTCTTTTTCAGGCTGAGTGCCAGTCATCTCTTACAGGCACACACTTCATTTTTCCACACATCTAAGGTTTCAAGGCATTCTATTTATTTCTTTCTTCCCTAACGATACTTTAATATTAGTTGATTAATCGAGTGCTAGATTCCTATTTATTAGTACTTGCTATAGTTAAGCACTCTGCTAGATACTGAGGAATTTTCAGCCATGCAAAAAACATGGTCTCTGTCCTCAAACTCTAGTTGAGGCTTACTCATAACATCTTCCAGGACTCAGTTAAATGCTAAGTAAATGTTAGTGCTGGCTTGATGAGCTTTCAGAATAGGACATTTCCAGACTGACAGACTTGGAATCTTTAGGAAGCACATAGACTTCAGTTAGGTTTTCAGAGGTAAGGTGAATCTGGATCATAAGTTAGGCACACAGACATTTTAAGGAAGGATGATGTACTCTTTAACCTTATGTTTCTTAACTCAACAAATATTCATTGAGCATGTGCTGTCTGCCAGGCACCAAGCTAGAGACTAGTACTGTGAGTTTTCTGAAGTCAAGTGTGATTGGTTTTCCCTCATTTAACTCCAAACCATCTATGACCTCATTCATTCCTGTAACTTTAACTACTACCTCCCAGTGTGCAAGAGCCACCCAGCTCTACCTGTCCACCCCCAGATTCTTCCAGTAAATCTAATCTTGGCTCTCATTTAAAAAAAAAAAAGTGAGGTGTGACAATTCTGCGCTACCCACTCTGTGCCAGCCATTCCCACTCCCCTCCACCCAAAGGTATCAGACACCGTGATGCTTACAAAATAGGCAGACATTTAATTCCTTGCAACTACGTAACCTCTCTTGTAAAATTCTGAGTATGGAAAACATGCTTTTAAGTATTCTTCCATACCACTGCTGCCTGTTTGGGACTGGAGAGCCTTGTTGGCTGATGTGGACCAGCCTGCAGGAAGACAGCCTATGTGTCAGCAGATTCTTTCTTGGTGTTAATGAAGACAATACTATTTTTGTTCACTGAATCTATAATATGAGCTAGATGTTTTCCATCTACAATAGCTTATCCTTACAGTAAGCTCTGTAAGAGAACTCTCACCTTCACCATTATATAAATGAAAAAACTGAAGTCAGAGAAACACCTTGCCCAAGATTTCAGATCTGGTAAATAGAAGGAATCAGGATGAAAACCCAGATTGGTTTGGTTCCAAATGTGATGCTCTTTTTAATACATTATAGTTAAGGCAGATTAATAATTTTCAGTGCCTCAATCTTATTTGTAATGTAGGGATGGATTCTTATTTCTACCTGTCTGAGAATCACGATGCCCTTGACAGCTGAAGCTTCCAAGGAAAATCAACAGCCTTATGTCAGTACCTAGGAACCTGTGAGGTATTCCTAGTATGCTGAATTATAGGAGGGATCCAGGCATCAAGGTTAATAGTATTGCCAACCCACAGATGTCTTATGGCATGGGTGACCCCTGAGTCAGAGCATACAATCTGCAAATGAATGGCCAAGCAAAGCCAGTGCAATTTCATTCATTAGTTCACTCCGTTAGTACTTGGAAAGCTTCTCCTATGTGCCATACACACATTATATCTGCAGTGACACTACAGATACAATGTATGTTTTTAACAGGGTGTCTTTCCAGGCTTAATATTTAATAAACACTTGTCTTGGGAATTAATGTTCTTTGCCTGTGTATAGAGAGGTTTTCAGCTGCAATGGTGCTCTGGCAGGAGGAACAGTGAAAACAACTCTTAACCTCTGAGATAAGATTTTGACAGCAACCTGGTATATTATACCCAGTGAGAGCAGTCCCTGAATGGAAAAAGCAAAAGCACATTGGCAGTAAGACAGTCCAGGGCTCTAGTCTCAGATCTGACATTTAATACTTTGCTATATAATCTTAAATTATTTTATCTCCAGGAGCCTCAATTCCACAACTTCAAAGCAGGGATAATAATGCCCACTGAATGGGTTTATTTAACATATATTTATTGAACATTAAATCAGTCAGGAAAATAGATAGCACCTTTATTATTTTAAGAAGAAAGCAACATAATTCAGGGCAATTATGTGTTTAGAAATTGTTTGAAGAGAGATAGGGGCAGCTACCACCAGATTAGGTGTTTAGAAATTGTTTGAAGAGAGCTGGGGGCAGCTACCACCAGATCAGGTGTTTAGAAATTGTTCGAAGAGAGATAGGGGCAGCTACCACCAGATCAGGTAACCTCAGGAAGCCATTTCCTGAGCCACAGTTTCTTGCATCCCTGAAGCTAGACACCAGCAGTGGACTGTGGAGTCTGAGAAAACTGTAAGATATCGGAGCACTGCTGACAGCCGCAAAATCCTGTGATCCTGTGCCAGTCTGCTACTTCCCTTTAACATCCTGGAACTTAGGAAGGTTACTCTGGTTGAGAGAATCTAAACTGCAATTCTACTGACAAAAGGTTCTGAGCATATAGTTCTTGGGCTTCCCACTCTTGTGATACAGTGGGAAGCATGGGGGTGGCAGAGTTAAGGAACAGTGCAAAGGACCAGTAGCAAGAGCCAGAACAAGCACCTCCTATGTGCCAGGAACGGTTCTGAGAGTACAGGGATAAATAGAGGAGACAAACATTCTCCTCATGTGGCTCACATTTTATTGTGGGAGATTCAGTGAATTAATATATTGATACACTCCACAGAGCCAGAAATGGAGCAGGTTCCTTAGAAGTGATTTTTCCCTTTTTTAAAATTCTATATTGGCCCAAGAGAATATAACATTTTGCCTCTTCTCTGTGAGATTTCTGACAAGGTGGATAATTCTGGGATTAGAGAGGGAAGAGCTGGGGTCGTGTCTTTGGGGCCAGATAGTGAGGTTTCATTACAGTGCTTGCCTTTTGCAGATAGAGCCACTTTGAATCTGTATTGACTTTGCAAGCCAATTGGACCAGCCTCAAAATATATATTCTTTCCAAAGATAATTCAGGCCATCTTTGAGTCTGGGGTGAAAGCTGTTTTGAGCACTGCAGATGCCCTTGTCCTTATTCCAAGCCATGGGCTACAGTGGGTAGACATGAACTTTGGAGTCAGACAAATCTGGCTGTCCTTTTATAGTCATAATTGGCAAAGTACTTTCTTTCTGCTGCTGTTTCCTTCCCCAAAAAATTGGTATTTAATGTAGACCATCTTTGACGACATTTTTCCTTTTTTTTTAAGTCAACATAATGAAGACATTTTTCAATAGATGTGTATATTAACTCACTCCAAGTATATTAAAACACAAATGTCCCATAGAGATACAAACATTGCCTCTTCACAGTAGGCATGAGGATGAGAGATAAACATGTCAGGACATGTGTTAATGTTGTCATTTACATGAATGATTCATTTACTCTGTCCTGATGCTTTGCCAGTCACCTTCATATCTGCCCCCAATGGGAGGTCACTATGTCTTGATCTCTGTCTTGAGTCAGAAGTGTAAGGTGTAGCTGATTTACTTAACCCCAGCATTGAAGCAGCCCTGCAGTGCCCTTCAGAGGCTGGGGTAAAAGCTGTCTTGAGCACTGCAGTTGCCCTTGTCATTATTCCAAGCCGTGGGTCACAGCAGGTGGACATGAGCTTTGTTTGGCGTTATACAAATCTGGCTCTCTTATTAGAGTCGTAAGGGGCAAAGTACTTTCTTTCTGCTGCTGTTTTCCAACCAAAAAAAAAAAATGATATTATAAAATCTAACTTACTGCAGTATCATGAGGTTTAAATGAGATAAAATATATATTATCTGGCCCATAGTAGGTGCTCCGCAAATGTTAATTTCTTTACCCACTAATAATATATTGTTCTAGATATTTCCTTTGTTGTTATTTCCATTTATTTTTTATGTTATCTGAAAAATGATAGTTAATAGTACATGCTTACAGTCTTTTACGTGGGCATCCTATGGATAGTTTGTCTCCATAACAACTATATAAGTAGTTATTATGAATAGTTATTTGAATAATAATTATATTTTCATCTAATAGATCCTGAATTTAAGCACAAGAGAGGTTAAATAACTTATCCAAGGTCATTGCACTAACTCAGAGTTATAGGTGGCATGGACATGGAAATACTCTTACCCCAGAGCCAGCACATCCCCCACAGCACAAGGTTAACCTCGTGTAAAGGAGAAGTGATGTATTTGGTCATTGAATTTTCTGTTACTATAAGCAGAGCAAAGGGCATCATGCTGATTGGAATCTTAAAAACACATCTTTGTTGGAAGGTAATATCAGTCCGCAGGGTGGTTGTTCACAAAACTTAGCATCATCTCCAACATCAAGCAGGTGCTTGATATAGGACTGTGGATATTACTATTATGGGGGAGTCACATGAAGGAGTGTATGTGTGGGGAGAGATGGGAGAAGGGAAACAGAGAGGGAGACCAAGATGGGAGGAGGGAGAGAGGTCAAATAGTACAAATTTACCGCCTTTCTGTTTATCTTTCCATCAGTAGCCTCCTTTTGTACCTCAAGTCTTTCTCCCTTGTCAATACTGCCTTGATAATTTTTATGTACGTTACCTTAAATGTAAATATGTGACTTTATCTGTAGTCACATGAGCAGTGTTACCAAGGTGAAGTATTATATCACATGTGCTTCTGGTAGAAAATGGCTATAGGTGGGTGTCCTAAACATTGTTAAAGAAACATGGGACCATCTGTGAAAATATATGTGCACATCCCCGCTGGAGGTAGCAGCTACTGGACTCTGGCTGATAGTGGCCACGCAGGAAGGGGATTCAGGGATATCAAACTTTTTACTTTTTGGATAGTCACCAATATGGATTTTGTTGTAGAATTTTTAATTTTTAAATGTTAACCCTTGATTCATATTTCTGAAAACACTGTGAAATAAAGGGAAACATAATTGTGGATCACATATGATTGGCAGTCAGCTGATTTATGACCTCTATGATAGCATCTCTGTCACAGAATCTGAACCATGTTATTACATGTTATTGTTTCTGTGTATTCTTCCCACTGGGCTAAGAGCTCCTCAGAGCTAGGTTACATCTTGTTTTTCAAAAATAAGAGACACAGTAGGTACTCAAAAAAAAAAAAAAAACTATGCTTTTGCACACTTTCTTTTTCTAAAAGTATGACCCTCTTTTTACCCACCAGAACAATCTTTTTGTGTCTTAGTCTTCTTGGCTTTACAACATTTCTTTGTAAATAATATACAACATTTATCTGTAAAGTTTTAGTCATTATAAGTCACAGTGCTTGAGCAGACATTCCAGTCTGGGACAGAACCTCCAATTTAGGATTCAGCAAATAATAGCATTGAGATAGGCACTCTGAGGGCCACGAAAGAATGACATGATCCCTTAAACACTTTATAATCAAATGGGCTACATTTGAGAAACAATTACATAACAATACAATTTAGTATAAGATCAATACAATATAATACAGTACAGTTTAGTATGGGATCACATATGCAAATAGGAATTCAGGAAGGTGTGTTCTTGTAATATGTGGATTAAAGGACAGGCTCTGGAGCCAGACTGTCTCCTACCCAATCCCAGCTCAGGTGCTTATTTATTTTAGCCTTTCTGCTTTCCAGCTTCCTTGTCTATATCATCAGGGTAATCCTTACCCCACAGGGTTGCACACAAAGAAATACAGAGCCCCATTGACATGCCAGACTGGAAGATTAAGATTATAAGAAAAATCCAAACCTACTGGCCTGCCAGGCGAGTAGCCTTGTAGCACCTGGGGGAAATAATCACCCAGATCAAAGATTCAGAAGTAGAGTAAAGAAGGGTAAAGGAGAAGCAAAAGGAGATGGAATACAATTGTATGCTTCATGTATGAGCAAAGAGGATTATTTGGACTCTTGCAGATCCTCTAGTTTGGGTGTGGTCCAAGGTGCCCCCTCTCTCTCTCTCTCTCTCTCTCTTTTATTATTAACTAATCCCTGTGTGCCTCAGTTTCTTCATCTGTAAAATGGGATAATAGTACCTACCTTATAGACTTACTAAATGAGTTAACACAGGTAAAGTTCTTAGAGCAGTTGATGACGAGAATAAATGCTTAAAACATGTTGGCCATTATAATGACTGTTAGCCCACAATCATTCCTGTGTTCCTTATGCGTATCATAAACTACGACAAGCACTGAGATACGGAAGTACCGAATATTATGGGCAGCCATGGCAATAAAAGACAGAAGGTGAGAGTACCATATCTGGACAGGAGAACTTGGTTTCAGATCTGGGATTCTTCATTTTGTTTCCACCTATGTAACCTGAAGCAAGTGTCTACTTCTGTAAACTGGGTGTTGCTAATACACACCACTGGATTGTTGGGAGAACAGCTGAGACAAATTGCTATGTATGGCGTTCAGGATAGCTTCTGGGACACTGTAAATGCTCGACACTAGAAAGAGTGAGGAAGACA